>VWZO01014660.1:625273-662404 GCA_013396975.1 Bucco capensis
TTTTAGGGTGGGGGAGGCTGCTCGGGAGGAAAGGAGAAGCCTAAAGTCCCGGAGCTGTGCTCAGCGCACTCCCGGGCACGCACCCCCCCACCCTGGGACGGGCCTGATCCTGACACCGGGGACCAGGAGTGACCCGGGCTGCCCCCGTGGGGAGAGCAGCGTTCTATGGGGCTCGGTTAATGAATGACCGTCCGCGGACTCGGGCTGCATCGTGAGCCCTGGGTAGGGAATTTCCGTGGGTCTGCATTAACCCCGCGGTATACGGTGCCGGTCCCCGTCCGGTCACCTCCCCGGGCAGGGGCGCTCCAGGGCTCCACGGACATAAGTTTTTTTCCCATCGAGAAAACAGCCTCCCTTTACCTTTTGCTTTTCCCTTTTCCTTCGGGGCGTGTGGTTTAAGTTCGGGTTTGTTTTGTTGGTTTTTTTGTTTGTTTGTTTTTTTACCTGATAAAATCGGGTGCTTTGCTGCCGTGGTGCCAAGGTGGTGAAGGTACAAATGTAGGAGGGAGAACACTGGGATGCTATGGAAAGTTTATGATAGGCCAGTGGTAAAGCTTGGGAATGAGTAATGATATTCAGTCATATGTAATGATTAGTAATTTGTCATAATATTAACATAGAACATCCTCTTTAAGCTTGTTCACAAGCAATCTCATGATATTTGTTTATTGTCTGCATAATTGGGATCATTTATTGGTATGTATTGAATGCTGCTGTGATTTGCATCAGTGTTTACATTGTTTTTTCATTTATTTTCTTGAGTTTGGCATACGGAACTCTATTATTTGCTTCAATTAAGGGGAGTGATTTAAACGTTTCACAGAAGGGCTGTTCGGGAAGCATAATGTTAAAGTGAGATAAATAACTCAGCCTACCAAACAAAGTTTGGTTCAGAGCAACAAATATGAGAAGACTTAAGTGAGTTGTTGCAGACAACGTAAATCCTGAAACAAAACAGAAACCATGAAGGAAGCCAACACCACTTATTTTAAGAATATTTGTTATATTCCCTGACAGAATCATATTTAATTAAAACCGTAATTTCAAACGTAGCCACTGAGGAATGCATAGAAAATCTGATCCCTCTTAAATTAACACAGTGTTTCTTAACAATAATTAGAGAACATCTTGATTACATGTAAACATTTATCAAGATGTTTTTCGGTACATTTATTGTCCTTTTATTATTATGTCTGTATTTTGACCATTCTTAAAAAAGAAATCTCACCAGAAAAGCATATTTCTGAACAAATATGCCTATATTATTGTTGTTGTTATTATTACTGTTACTATCTTTTTGTTCATCTGGAAACCTGTGATCTATCTTTTGATTACTATACCCAAACAGTGATAGAAAGATTTACTCTTTCATATTCTTCTTTTTAGATCTTGGATGAGTTTTGCAATGTGAAGTTCTGCATAGATGCCAGTCAACCAGATGTAGGAAACTGGCTCAAATATATCAAGTTTGCTGGATGCTACAATCAGCACAACCTTGTTGCGTGTCAGATAAGTGACCAGGTATGTGGTGTTCACTTTCTGGACTTGTTTTTTTTTTTGAGGAACGTTAAGGTGTTAATGGTGGGGGACAGGGAGGACCCAGCAGTTCACAACAGATTTTGGCCTGTGTGCTGTTATGGTAAAAGATAAGGCACAGATGTGAAATGCAGAACAGTATAATTTTGATTATGGGCTATAGATAACACGAATTTTCTATTTTTCCACATTGTTCTTCAATTCATGAATAATAATTTATATGTATTTTTTTAATGTTATACCTGATAAAAATTAGGACTGCTTTCTTAGGAAGAGAAAGCCAGTATTTGGTGGCTTTGAATTAGCAGCGTTTTCTGGCTCTTGCTCCAGTGCACTTAGGTTCCTGCATTAAGTTGTTGAGTTGCTCAGAAGCTGTGATGTGAGATTAATGGAAAGAGTGGAGAGGAAGACACCAAACTGATAACGCCAGTGATGCAGTTGCAAGTGTGAGGCTTTGGATTTGAATGCACACATGCAGGAATACTGTTATCCCAGTACACTTTGCTGGAACTCGTATTACTTGTATGCTGAACCAGGATATTCAGTGGCTTTCTTTTTCTTTTCGTTTATTGCACTTAAATCCACTCTTTGTTGGGCTAAAACATTGTTTATCCTTGTATGTTGGAAAAAAGGCTGGGATAGGCAAGGGGAGGACACAGTGAAGCATTTTGTTTTCAATTATGTTGATGAGTTATTAGGTGTTTCTTAAATCAGGGTTTGCTTTAGTCTGCGGATAATGCATGTCGTTGTGAAATACTTTAATGGGTGAAGTTAGGTTAAAAAAGCTGTACTTCTATGAAGTCAGGTATCTAAAATAGCAAAGCAACAGCTGCTTGTGAATTCTTGTTTCCAATTTAAACTTTGCTACCTGCGACACAGGATTTCATTTAATCAGCATTTCATTTTTCACCACTTAATTAACTGCATCAGGTGGATGTTAAAGATTATCTTTGGCTGATTTAATTGCCTTGACAGTATTGAAAGAAGAATCACAACCAGACACAAAGCTTCAATTAGGAATCATTCTTTCTAATCAAATTCCTTATGTATAGGAAATTAATGTGAGGCAGCCTGCTATTTCCAGCACAGCATTCTGTGTTTCGCTCATGCGAGAAGGTTGATTAAAACTGCTTTAAGGAACTTTTTCAGAAATCATGATAGAGGTTGTTTTTTTCTTTTAATTTCAACTTTTACAATGCAGCCCTGAGCACACGTAAGACAGAATGAGCCAGCTAACGGAGAGATAATTCTTTTTTTACACACATATATATATATAGCAGCTGGTTTAACTAAAGAAACCATAAAGTTTATTAGTAAATGTGAAATACCTTTTCCAAATTGAAATACTCTTTGCACTGAAGAACAATAAATTCACTCAGTGCAGAGCATTTATGGAAGGGTGATAGGAAAAGGAAACTATATAGATCAATTGAAAAAGCAAATTCAAGTATTTTATATTCAATGAGAGGTGGCATAGATGGGAAACATGAGAAGTGGAATCATATGCGTGGGTCAAAGCAACTTTACTGCCTTTGCTTTGGTATTGATGATCTGCAACTAAAAACACAAGACAGGCTGAAACATCAGTATCTACCTCTGCGACGCAGCCATGCACCCGCATTTTCATGTTTTGGGAAGGAAAGTTATGGTGCTTTTAACTTTCCCTTTTTATTTTTTTTGAGTGTTTACATTTCTGACCTTTGGTAATGGTGGCTGTACGGCTGCCAGTAATTTCTTTCATTCACTGGAGACTTGTTATTTATTTTGCACAGTATCGTGCTGTTCATAATTCCATATTTTTACAGCTCATTGTTGCTGAGATTTGCAAATTAAGAATTGGTTGTCTTTCAAGTGGTGTGTTGTGAGCTGGGTGCTGTCAGCAAGAGCTTGTTCACTTGGCCCTCTGGAAAGGCTGCACACTTACCCACAAAATCATACGCGTACTCCCAACATTTTATGACCAGAGCCTAAAAAGTTAATGCTAAAAATGTGCTCTCAAATCTTGAAGTGAAAAAACGCCCTTCTAACAGCTCCTCCTTCTGCTTTCTTCTGGCACTAGCTCACCAGAGGTAGTATAAAATATAATAGGAAGGCAAACTGGGGAATGGACATTACATGGCCAAATGTGTGCCTGTACAAGAAATGACAAATGCAGGTCAGGGCTGAGCATGCCTATATGCCTGGGTTTAGGCTGTGTGGGGCTGTCTTTGGGGCATTCTGCCTTTTGTAGCTCCTAGAAAAAAAGTAGGGGAAAGTTAAAAAAAAAAAAACAACCCAAACAAACCCAAAACAACTGAAAAACAGAAAAGGAAAGGGGAAAAAAAAAAGAAACCAAAACAGAAAAGGGGCTGGGAAGAGGAGGGGAAAAAAAAAGGGAAACCAGGAAAAAAAAGAGGAGGGGGAAGAAAGGTGAAGCCCAAGGACTTGCATTAGTGGTTGCAGCTGGAGGGCAGAGACAATGCAGCCCAGCTGGGACAGGAGACCTCAGCCAGTGCTAGGTGCGGGGCTTGGAGGAAGCACCTTAGCACCTCTCAGTGCACAGGGAGCATCTCTGCTGTGGGAGATGCTGCTCGCTCCTGAGGTGCAGACACTCGATCAGCAGTAATTGTTCACCTCTAATTGCTTCAACTCATCTGTAAAATTCACAAGCAAACATCGGGCTATATCTGAAGAGGGAAAAAATCCTGCCAGCGCTCTCAGCCTCACGCTGCCCACAAGTTTATGCTACTAAGTTCAAGCTCTACTGACAGACAGGTATGATTCCCAGACTGCTTGAGGCAGGGTTTTGCTGAATCTCAGGGCAATGTGTAATTTAGTTGCTCTGCTTAAGCTTTACCTTCTGTATTTAACAAAAAAGAGTGAAAGAAAAACATTTTTTGGGTTGTTTTCTCTATCAAAGGTTTTTTTTCAGGGACATACCACCCCATCCCCCAATCCTGGCTCACAGCTGAGGTTAGGTTTCATCACTTAGGATCAACTTTACAAAAGAGCTGAGCTCTTTCTTATGACTGTCTGAATGTACTTTGCTAAGATGAACAGCTCGATAATGGTGGGATGCAGTCAAAACATGCACGCTGGATACAACTCATGTTTCATTTGATTGGAGGTGGAGTACGGTTTAAAAGCTGCATTTTTTTGGCTTTTATTTTTTTCATATTTCAAACGAAGTAGATCTAGGATTTCTTTTTGCTGTCTTCTTATTATCTCCTGTCATACCCAATCTAACCTGAATGTGTGTAATTCAAGATGTATATGTGTAATAAAATTCCACAAACAGGGCACACTCATTTTTTCCTTTCCCCAAAGAGTACAGTGTGTGCAAAGCTGCAGAGAATCTTGTCACTGCTATTGCCCCAGAATATGGTTTTTTTCAGATCAGAGTCAGTTAGGATTCAATATAAGTTTCTGCTAACTTGGGTGACTCGCCTCTGTTCTCATTAGGCATCTATTAGTTCAACTTTTTAATGAGAATATATGTTAATGGCAGTGCAGTAAATACAGCAGTGACTCTAGCAATGGTGTGTCAGAGTCTGTCACACATTCTGTGGGATCACAGTCACCTTCACCCTATAAAAAATACATTTTTCTTTCTTTTAAGAAATACAGTTAGTTAGTAGCAGTTGAAGTTAAAACCCCTGAATGTTGTTTCTATCTTGCTTTTTGTGATACAGTGATACAGTCACATAATGCTATGAAATGTTTCTGAGCTTCCAAGTCTCTTCCCCCTCAACAAAGCAGCTCCTGAAGATTCCTTTTGGTTTATCTATGGAAAACTCTAAAGTGATTCACGATCAGTTTACTGAGGTTCTGGGTTGCAGCACGTGCTGAAACAGTTGTTGTGGGTTCTTTTTTTGTGTGTGTATGTTTTTGTTGTGTTTCCTTATGCTCAATTTTATGCCACTGCAATGGGGGGGGGGAAACCAGTAGTATTACACTCTTAACAATCTGCCCAATGTCAGTGATATAAACCTCCATGAGTGAACCTACTGCTGTAGGTTTCACCAAATCTGATCACATCTTACACCTTTTACAAACTTTTTTTAATCTGCAGACACAGCTTCATGTTTCAGGGTTTATTGCCTCTGCCCCAGCTCTGCAGCAAGCAGTGAAGGGCAGAACCTAACCTCCTCCTCCAGGAGGTCCTCCTGGAACCGCAGCCACCTGCACAAGTTGTGTGCTTAAGGAGTAGTTTTGAGGCTTTGTTGTCAGAGAGTGAAATTAAGGTTTTTGGCTGTTTTGGGTCAGGAGGGCACAGGCACACTGAGCTCATACAGGGTCCTACTCTGCTATGATTCTTCCTATTAGTTATTAGTTCATTAAGCAAATAAAGTTTAATCCAGCTGCCACTGAAAATCCATTTCCAGTGGAGCAGGGTCGTGTTGGCAGAGGGCTGGTGGAACGAGGAGCTCGTCGGTGGTGATTTTCCACTTAGTGGGTGAAGCTTTTGTCTGGTCTTCACATCCTCTGGTGTTATCTGGAGTTTAATGTGTTAGTGGTGGTACCACTCTCGGAGTTGGCTTGTCCTGATGTGACCTAAAAGGAATTGTTCAATAGCAAAAATGGTGACTAATTGTTGCCATTTCTGCAAAATGATAAGCTTTTTATTGATGATTCCTGTCTAATAGAAGCAGTGAGACATGTTGTCTCTGAGAAAAAATAAATGCCTTTTGATGATGAGAGCTGTCAAGTCTTACCCGTGTAATTGCCAGAAGGAGTACAGAGGATTATAGATGTCCACAGAGCCAGGACAAGGCTGCAACCCACTTGATGCTTCATGTGTTTCCTGTGAAAAGGTGGGATGTTAGAAGACAACTGCATGGTGAGGTCACCTCAAGAGATCGGGTGGACACATAGAAGTTGTGGTCTGGTGTTGGTGGTCAGTAAACCCTGAGTAGGTTTTGCAGGGCTGAGGCAGATCAGCTGGACACAGGGCTTTCAAAGAGGCTAAAATTAACCTACCATGGAAGGAAGACGTGAGTATCACTGGCCTGTAACAATCAAGATGCAGAAGAAGGTGCTCTGCCAGGGGATATCCTGCAGCTCCCTTCTTGCTTCAGGGGGGCAGGAGGCACCTCATACCTCAGAAGGTGGAAAAATGGGGATTCCTGATGCCACTTCAGGTGAGCATCCTCCCTCCAGTCCTTCCTGCTTTATCCACTTCAGCAGTTTCAGGGCATTTTGGAAGCAAGGAAGGAGAGGGTTTGCAATCCTGGTGCCAAGGTGCTGCAGTGCTCCCCTGCCATCTCAGCAGGATGAAGGGGGAGGTCCTCTCCTCCACATCAGGCTCCCACCCGTGCCCTGCAGACAATTACACACAGGCACTTGCTGAGTTTTGCCTGTGGATTTTTGCTGAAGTTTTCTTTGGGCCCAATACAGCACTTGGGGAGGACTCCTCTACATTAGCCCGTGAAAAAAATCTCCATTTCAATTTATCATTTGCCTGAGTATGGCAAGAAGAATCTGGCTCAGGTTTCATCACACAGTTCTCCAGCTGCAGAAGTTGTTCATCACAGGACCTAAAATCGAAGCTTTGCCGTTTAGACCTTTTTCTTTCTCTTTTCCACCCCTCTCCCCAAATGCTTAATTATGGTTCGTTGTGAGGTTATGTAGCCATTCATCCTTCTCAGTGTTCTGGCAGGCATAAATCCTGATTTTGATGGAGCTCTCCTTGAACATAAGGCTTACTATTAGTCTTGGACATAAAATTTATTTTACTTCTCAGACAAGTTCCTCCCTTGCTCCGAAGCAGCATGAAGGCAAATGCCAGTTGGCAGAGTGCACACTGCCTCTCCAGGCAGTTGCTTTCCTGCCCCGGCTTGGGGCATGCTCCCCTTTGTTGTACCCCCAAAGGTAGCTGGGAAGTGGAGCTGGTGCCTTGCTCAGGGTAGATGTACCCATGGCACGTGGTGGAGTCCAGGAGTGTGTTGGGTGCTGGATGTTGGCACAGGAATGGCAGTGCAGTGCTCAGTGGGTGATGGTGGCCTTCACCAGGCTTTCACCTTCGGGTTCTTCTGTTCCTTACCACCATCCCATGCAGAGCAGGTCCTCTGCTCAGTCCTTCTGCTTTGCACCAGCGTGGTGCAGGACAGAGTCACTCGATGCCTTCCCTGTGGTGCTAGCTTAGCTCTAAGTTCAGTGTATCACCTGCAGGGTCGAAGTACAAACAGCACCAACTCTGAGCAGAATCGCTCAGAATCCTAATTTCCCTGGGAGTAGTGAGGCATGTGCAGTGTTTTCCAAAGTTCTCAGATACACAGGAATAAAGGTTTTAGCTGGATAAAATGGAATACAACTCCTCTTCAGGGCTGAACACACCATGCGTAGCAGCTGGTCCCTTTGGAGCTGCTCATCGACTGAAGTGTCACTTCTCCCAGTCCAGCATCCTTCAGTTAAACCTTCCCTTCCCAGGGGCTGGAGGGCAGGCTGGATGGGAGCAGAGGAGGGGTTCAGGCAGTGTGATGAAGGTCTCTCTGGGGCAGGAGGGTTGGCCAGGGCGCTTCACAGCGCACGGGTGGCAGCGACCGAGCGCACAGCCCCAGCTCGTGGGGAGTGCGTTTTTGCTATTATTTCAATTATTACAACTTCCTGAAGAGGTTGAAGGTCATTCATAATTCACACTTCTGTCATCTTTACCCATGCCAAATGCAGTCTATTAAGCATAAATAAAATTTCAAGTGCCTGACGAGGAAAAGTAAACTGGGATTCGTAACAATGAGGCCTTATTCATCCATTTAAGAGTAAATTGTGTGTGTTCCATTTTTTTTGTCCCCCCCTTTCCCTTTACAGCTTTGCAGTTTGGGAGCTTTTATTTCTGCCCAGTAGCATAAATATATGACCTGTGGTGTAGGCAGGCACAGAGGACTGATGAGTTAGCCTCCCCCAACTTCTCCCCACCTCAGACCCCCTGAACTTTGAAAGTGCTTCCAGATCTGGATCCGTTTTTGCTCTTCCTATATAAACTGCAGTCACACACCAGTGATCCCAGGGCATGTGAAATGTGCATCTGGACTTTGCTTTTAGGCCTTTTTTCTCTTTTTTTTTCCTCCTTTTCTGGTCCTTCCTCTACCGTGCAGTTGCTCTTCCTATACTTCCTGAGGCAGACTGGTGCACCCTCCTGCATCCTGAGCACAGGTTAAACTGAGAAGGTCAGATAATGAAATGGGAATGGTAGGCTGAAGAGGTTATAGAAAATTAAAACCTTCCATTAATTACAGTAGAGTCAGGACTGCATCCAAAAAAATCTCCAAACTTTGCAATTTGAAAAATTGTATGTTAGCATTTCCTAATGCAAAAGGTACAGCCTATGGTAGAGGTTGCTGTTGTTGCAGAGCAAGAGCAGCCAGGAGGGGACCTGAGGGGCTGGAAGGTAATTTATGAGCTTTGTGAGCTTTCCCATCTGGGGACAGCTTGCAGGAACCCCCCACCATCTGCCCCAAAAGGCTGCTGCTGCCCGAGAACTCAAGCAGTGGGATTCTTTATGACAGATAGCTTCTCACTTTTTCTCAAGACATGGTCATTCCAGAAGATTTTAGGCAGGGAGAGTGAGAAAAAAAGTTTTTTCACATGACTTAAGGACAGATCTTAAAATCAGATTAGATTTATCTGCATGATCATTTTGGTTTAAAGTTCAGTATATTTTGAGATCCCCACTGGAACACAATCTGCTATATAAACTGTTAGTGCAGGTGGGGGGGTTTTGTACATACAGAAATGTAAAAAAACACTATTTAAATTAATATTTTAATAATAATAATAATGTTAAAATGCCAGAGCTGGAAATCTTGGACATTGTTTTGGAAGGTGATAGTTCTGAGATGCAAAATAAGGAAACATCACTCAACCTAAAACATGGATTTATTTGGGGTTATTTTTGGTATGTTCCATCTCTTCTCCCTGCCAAGGTACGGAGAGGCTGGCCAGGTCGTTTCTGATGGGTAGCTTAATCATCTCTGGTATTTTCAAATACTAATGAAGGCAGGACAATTGGCTGCAATTTGTCCCACAGCTGCAAGAAAGATGCTGCATCGTACAGAGGCTTCCCAGAGAGAAGTGATGCACCTCAGCACAGTGTGAACAAGACCTTCTTTATGTCTGTGTTTGGCCCACGTGTCTCACTTTGCAGTGAGAGGTGAAAAGGTCTATCAAAATACCTTTGATGGGATAGGAAAAATACTGGAGAAGGCTTTGCTGTGGTTTTAGTTCGCTCCTTGGTGTGGATGCACCACTGACCTCAGGAGAACAGCTGGGCTTACCCAACTGCGACACAAAACCTTGGAGCACAGAAGCAAGTCCTGGGCAGAGCTGTCCTGGGCAGCAAGAGCTTTGGCATGGTCCCTTCAGAGATGATGGAGGTCCTACCTGGCTGTGAGGTGGGCCAGATCCTGCTCCCAGGTGGGAGGTCTGTGGAAGTTTCTCCTATCAGTGTGCAATGCCATATACCTTTTATTTCCACTCAAAGCCAGCCAGAAACCAGGCTTATCTTCCACACTTTGGACTGCAGCTTCCCTTTCAGATGTGTGGAGGCCATTGTGCTTCTGGAAGAAAAGTGCCACTTTTCAATACATTTATCTTACTAAATGGAAAAACAAGTAGTATTGCTTAAAGCAGATATTCACTGGATGCAGTACTGACATCACATTTATTTGCAGGAGTTAAAAGCTGACTTCACTTAAATGTGTTCTGGCCTTTGATCAAATGAGTTGTGTTGTCCCAGCAACATCCCTAGTACACTAAAGCCCACACAGCAGCCCCATGTCCTTCAGAACCAGTGGTGGCATCAGCTCTGGAGGAGATTTTGGTACCAGGCATTTACCCAGCTGCCTGAAGAGACATACATGAGACTGCCACTGTTCTCTTGGACTCTGAAATCCCCTCAACAAGGGGTAAAAATGACAAGCCCAAGAAGAGCCAGCAAAAGGTTCAACCAGGGTGGAGTGGAAGAGGAGAGAGGTGCAGCCTGGGATGAGTTGGTTCTACTCATCTGTGTGCCTCCTCCAGAGAGTTTTGGGGACAGTGCAAAGAAAAGGGAAAAAAATCTGAGGAAATGCATTTTATTTCGTTATTTTTAGGTATTTAATCGCTGTGGGCAGACTGCTTGTGCAGAAAGGATTAGGCTGTACAGCCACCTCCTGGAGGACATCGGTATGGGCTCAGCTGCCAGGGGCACCCCATGGGTGATGGTTCATGGGCAAGGAGAGAATACTACTCATATCTAGGTACCCATAGCTACCTTGGGACAAACACATCTCTTTGACTTTAAGTGTTGGAGGGGAATTACTGCCTTTCTTCCAATGCACTGAGTCTTGAGAGTGAAACCTTTAAAAATCCGTTAGTCTGAGAAAAACGGAAAGGCATCATTTTTTAGCATAGGAAATGTAGCTGTCATGTGTTTTTGTTTAACAAGGCCTGAGGAAGTTACTAATATTTATTTGAGCTGCTTTGTGGAGCTTTTTAGTGCTCTTCACAATTCTTGCTGAGACAGAGCAGCCAGATGGATTTTGGGAATTTCCTTTCAGCAGAACCTCATGGTGCTGGCATGCACTTGCTCTGGGTGCATGGACTCAAGGGAGTGTGGCCTCTTTACCCCTCTACAGCTTCCTGCTTCCCTTATGGGCTCCTTCCCAGAGCCTGATGTCACGTGTGCAGGGGGATGAGGTGTCACCAGCCAGGGTCACCACCAGCAGCTTTGGCTACTCACAGTGTTTCTTCATCTGGGACTTGTGTTTCCTTTGGTTCCCATTTGAAGCTGAGGAATAACCAGATTTGTACAAGCCTCTCATCTCACCTGCAGCTTTCTGGAGTGCATAGATGAGTGAAACAGGGCATTGGATACCTATGGTTTAATCAGCAACATCATTTCAGGTCTCCTTTAGTACCTTTTCCCCGTGTAACAGGCATTACCTCTCTTCCGTGGATCACTCAGGGATGTGTTTCACACCTACTTTGTATATGGATGTGGTATAACTGAGCATGCAAATTACTGGTGGTATTTGCAGTCACATTTTGCAGCTGTTGAATACAATTGTCCTTTTTTATTCTCAAAGAGCCCAAAACAGCTTTGGGGCTGGAAGAAGCAGACCTGCCATGGTCAAAGTCAGCATCTCTTCAGCAAACAGCAGCCAGCACCCACACTGGGGCAGGGTCTGGCTGCACAGTTTTGATCGTGTAGTATGCACTAGCAGTGGTTTATGTCTCCTTGCCTGTTGTGGTAGTCACATTGCTTTCTCTGTTTCTATTTCTTTTTCAGATATTCTATAGAGTGGTAGCAGATATTGAACCAGGAGAGGAGCTCTTACTGTTCATGAAGAGTGAAGATTATTCACAAGAAACAATGGCTCCGGACATTCACGGTTAGCCACTTTTGACTGTCTAATTGAATAGAAAGTATCACTGAAATTAAGCAAAAAATTAGGGAGATTTCCTCTCTTTTGGAATCCTTTTGAAAGATGGCTTCACTGCAGCCAGGGAGGCAAGCTGGACCATGGTTATATTTGCCTGTCTTCTGTTCTCCTGTTTCTCTGAAAGCTGTTCAGTGAATTAACTAGTCTAATATTATCCCAACTCCATTAGTCCCTTCTGAAGGATGAGTCTGATCTCAAAACCAATTCCAGTGCTGGCGCTGGGGATCCTCTGTTTATTTTCTTCGTCACTTCATCAATCCAACCTGATCCAACCAAGAGTGTAGCTTCATTCAGTGTTGCATTTGAATGTAACTGAATGCTGCTTTGTTCAATGCTGCATTTCCTACCTGCTAATCTGGTGAGCTCTAGTTTGCACAGTTGCTATTTTTCAGTGTTGTATCCCTGCAACTTCTAATGTGATTGAGTTTTTACCCTCACTTACTCGAACCTCCCTGGCAGGTACAGAGGTCTGCAGCTGTAACTGAGGTGCCGTAGTAAGGCTTCAAGATTGAAAGTTGATAATTTTGTGGGTATTGCTAAAAAAGAAGCATCCATGTCCTCATCTCTGGGTTGTACTGCTCCTACAGGACCTATATGGACCCTGATTTTAAGTTTTGGGGTTTTTTGGTCACGTGGCCAAACAACTGTTATTGTCTCATTTTGAAAAGAGAAAAACAACTTTTGTTCTGCTGCCCATTGGGTTTTACAGCCACAGAGGGGACTGGGTGTAGGAGATCTGCTTGATGCCTGTTAAGTTGCAGTTTATGCCAATGTGGATGTTTTACACTCTAGTGATCTTTTCCACTAGTTTTCAGCAAGAAACATGTCATACCCAGTTTTGTGGGATTTAAAGCAAGGCTCCCTGTCTTCCTTACCCCAATGTCATGTGTCTCTGGCGTACTTTGAACAGGGTTGGCTGCAAAAGGACTGTAATGGAAGTGAAGAGATTTTTCAAAACTTTGTAAACTCCCTTTTCGGATATTTGACATGTGTCTAAGTCAGTCTTCTTTGTTTAGAAAAGCAGAGACCAGCAGCCTCCACCTTGGACCCTAATATCCCTATTTAGGATAGTATATAAACACACTGACTTCTGTCCTAAGCCAGTGTTAGGGATCCCTATTGGATGTTACCCAGGCAATTAATAGGTAGTATCACACTGTCTTATACTGTAGAATTAAGACATTATTATAAAGCATTCTAACTCATCCTTGTTTCTTTTGAGGTTCTTCATTTTTTACAGTGACTAGCCATTTATTTCACCAGCCCATCATCCAACTCCTGATACAATGG
The DNA here is from genome assembly GCA_013396975.1 of Bucco capensis. Lineage (NCBI taxonomy): Eukaryota > Metazoa > Chordata > Aves > Piciformes > Bucconidae > Bucco > Bucco capensis. The sequence goes on from VWZO01014660.1 coordinate 638,500, forward strand.
TAGTTAAAAATGGCTGAAAACTGATGCAGTGTCCCTGTACCCAACCCCTTTGTCTTCCAGAGGAGCGCCAGTATCGCTGCGAAGACTGTGACCAGCTCTTTGAGTCCAAGGCTGAGCTTGTAGACCACCAGAAGTTCCCCTGCAGCACACCTCACTCTGCCTTCTCCATGGTGGAGGAGGACTTCCAGAAAAAACTGGAGAATGAGAATGACCTTCAGGACATGCATGAAATCCAGGAGTGTAAAGAGTGTGATCAAGTCTTCCCAGACTTACAAAGGTAGGAGTAGATGCTTAAAACATGATTGAATGAAGCAAATTCTGAAATGGCTTCAATCAGATCATGCAGGACATCAGCCAGGACAGAAATGGATACCTTCATCTTCTATACAAGCCAAAGATGAAGATGAATAAGACTTCTGTGCTGCTTGGTGTTTTATGGCATGGAGAGCAATGCAGTCTCAATAAATCAGAAACTGGGTCCTTGCACTGACATCCTTAGTGGGGACCTTAAATTAAGAACTGGATTTTCTGACACTCAGGTCTTTTAACTGGCATGAATTGGGCTGGCTGCAGTGAAATCAAAGGAGTGATTATAGTTCAGATCAATTAAGGGGGCCTGGACTCCTCATTTTTAGGTAGAAATAACCTAGAACATCTCCAAGAGGTGTTCGTTGATGTTAGCAACTTTACTTCTGCAAACAAGCCATGCTAGATAAAGGCAGGTTCTAAATATTAATGTATGTGTTGTGTGGACACAACCTAAGTGATTATTAACTGCCCTCTAGGGACAGCAGTGGATTTATTTGTATTGCTTAGTAATTATGTGCCCCTGAAATACTGGATTTTGTGGGCTCATATTTTTCATAGAAATCTTTCCTCCTCCATGATCCAGGATGTTATGGTATCTCTTGGAGGTTAGCATGGAGTTCTGTATGCCCAGGGTTAGGCCCTTTGGGCAACTGCTCTGGGATGCCTCAGGTGCTGGTTCTGCAAGATGGAGCCCTCTTTCCCAAAACACAGACACTCCTGATCTCCTCTTGATGGAGCAGATGTGGCTCAGCATCGCGCAGACTCTCTTGGCTCAGCATCTTGTATGACCTGATTCTTACACTTCCATAAAATTAATGACACCAAAATGAAAACATAATGTGCCAAACATTGCATACTAGGTCAACCCTATTGTGTGGGAATTTGTGCAGGCAGAAGGTCTTAGTCACCAGCTGATGCTGAGCAGTATGTGGCTCCATGTGTCTAATTTTCAGTGTGAGTGACTGGTTTGGAAGGGCCACTGTAGGCAGACCAAACTGGAAGGGTTGCAGCAGTGTGAGTGAGGCCAGGGGCTGGACTGTAGCATTTTTTCACGTTGTGAGTTACTTGGTGTTAAAGTTCTTTTCTGCCTGCAGACCAGAGGACAATATCTAACATATGAGAATCATTGAGGAAATGTACATTTAGCTTAAAATATTAAATATTGAAGAGAAAGAATAGAAAACAACAAAGGAGTCATCATAAGTAGATGGGCAGTACTGGGAGAAAGGGTGAAAAATGAGCGAGCATGCATTCATTCTCCAAACTCTTGAATTATTGAGAGGCTAATACACCACAAAGACAGTTCACAGCAAAAAAGTACCAAAGTGCGCTATATCCAGATTATATAAAACAAAAGGCCTGAATGAGCCATGCTTGAGGGTGTCCATAATGAAATGGAGAAGGAGCTGAGCAGGAAGATGGAGATCTGGGGGGCCAAGTTGCCTAGTGCTGATGGCAAATCACGTAGCCACAGCAGACATCCAGGACTTGGTACCAGATCCAGGGACAAGAGTCACTCTAGGTCTTAGGGCAGATTTGTTTACCAGCCTGTGATGGAGAGTCAATTGTTATAGAAGTATTTGAAGGGGAAGCCAGAATTATTTTTTTTCCCCAAAGGAAGGAGACTGAGAGTGGTAGAAGTAAAGAGCATCTGCAGGGTGAAAGCATTTCCATTACCTGTAGCTGAGAATGGAGGTTGCTATTTGGGCTTCACAAACCAAATGAGACTGTAAACCCAGCAGGTATTGTACACTGGTTCAGCAGAGACCAGTGGGAGCTTCACGTGAGGAAAGATTGAAACAGTTTGGTGTCCCAAAAAAAAGGCTAAAAATCCCAGTTCCCAATAGCTTTTCTGTGAATCCAGTCTTATGTTATGTAGTGATCTCTCTTCAAGCACTAGTGTGAGTTACAGCTCTGTATGTGGCCAAGCAATATAGGTGTTTAAAAATACAGATTTGATACAAATGAATGATAAAACAGGAATTCAGAAAATTAAGATTTGAAAATGAATTCAAAGATGTGCTACAGAAATTAGGTGGAGATTGAATACCCTAAGTAAACTACTAAGATGTAAATGAGTAGTTATGCAATTGAACATGGTTAATAGTAATCAAGTGTAGCTTCAGTCATAGAGTACTGTATTTAATTTCTTATGTCCTACTCTAGTGGAGTTATTCCTCATCTCTTCCTGCTGTAAGAAAAGTTGAATCCCATTAGAGGAGTGGGGTTATGCCAGGTAGTGGGATCCAAGATGTGTTTAGAGGGAAAGTCATAAGGTAAAAAGTAATCCAAACTGCAGGGAAGAGTTACTAGAATGAAATACTGAAACAATCTCCTTAGGGAGTGATGGCAGCAACATCTCCTGGAGCAGTTTGCAAGTAACCTGGAAAAACATGGGAGGATGTGTTATTCTGGTAGGAAGGAGGATATTCTCCCTCCTGACTGGGGTGAACCTGGTACTCAAAGTACTTGAATCTGTCAGGATTGAGCCTTTGAGGCTTTTAATTTCTTTTTTTTACTGGAATGGTGTGCTCTGCTGTCTCTTCTTCCTACAACCACTGATGAACCCCAATGTGTATGAGACCTCACTAAGCCCTGGTCTTCTTTCCACAGCCTGGAGAAGCACATGCTGTCACACAGTGAGGAGAGGGAGTACAAGTGTGACCAGTGCCCCAAAGCCTTTAACTGGAAGTCCAACTTGATACGTCACCAGATGTCACACGACAGCGGGAAGCACTACGAGTGTGAAAACTGTGCCAAGGTACAGTGAATTTATAGACTGCCTGCTGCTGCCTGTGCTGTGGATGCACGGCAGCATGGAAGTGGGGATGCCTGGGGCTGGGATGCAGGAGGGTGTAGGGCTTCTGCCATGCTCCAGACTGTTTCTGAAGGGTTTACACTTCTCCTGTATAAATAAGTTACTTTTCTGTCCCTTTTGATTTGGAAGTGGTTGTGGAGTCTGTAATGAGCACTGATGCAAGATGCTGAGCATTCCTGAGCTCAGGGCTTGGTTCTTTGTGAGGAGTGATAGGGTGAAGGAGGATCACTGAGGAGCAAGAAACCCAGGGAAATACAGGGCAGGTGTTTTCCCTAGGCTGTGTGCCAGCTGTTGGGACCTGAAACTTCAGGACACTACTACAATATAAATCAAAATAAAAAATACTGATGACCCCAGCTGTGCTAAATGAGCACAACCATCTCCTTTCTAGAACATCTATCACTTCGCAGAACCAAGCTCGCTGTGGTGTTCTGCACTAAGTTTTTATCAGATTCCCAAAGCTTGGGCCTTTTGCATGAAGACTTTCTTATTTTTAATTAGATTTGTTTCAACAATGGAAATTTTATGTTGAGCTGATGCTCATAAGATGCAACCAGTGCTAGGACTGTGTCCTCTAGAGGATTCCTTACTGTTACACACTCAGTTTCCACGATAAAGTGTTTCTGTTGCAGTAATGCCTAGAGGTTTCAAGCAGCCACATTTTGACTCATTTTCTGTGGCATGTCTGACCTCAAAAGCACAATTTCTAATGGCAAGGTCAAGTGTATCTGCCACAAAGGGCTTAACAGGGCCCCATCTGCAGGAGCAGCCCCCACTTGATGCCTATTAGTGATGTTTTTAATCTTAAATGTTCCCCAATAGCTCCAAGGTTTGAATTTTAAGAGTCTCTTGTGCTGACTGGCTTCTTCCACAGTCAAGTTTCTTGGTTAATCAGTACTCATTTCCTAGCAGGTTTTCACGGACCCCAGCAACCTTCAGAGACATATTCGTTCGCAGCATGTTGGGGCTCGCGCTCACGCTTGTCCAGAGTGTGGCAAAACCTTTGCCACTTCTTCAGGCCTCAAACAGCATAAACACATCCACAGCAGTGTCAAACCTTTTATATGTAAGTCTCCAACTCAACATCTTTGGTTAAGTGTTACATATTTTTGGTTATTTTGTGGCAAAGCAGCGTGATCTGGAAGCAGGAGGTTGTGTTGTGCTCCCTTTGAAACTCCTACTGGTTTTGTGGGGCTATGCGTTACTAAATGACTCCTGGGAAATTTTGTAGACCAATTCAAAGTATTACTTTTTTTATGTTGAGCTGATGCTCATAAGATGCAACCAAGCCATTTTCCTTCTCGCTGTGTGTTGTAGAAATGTACCTGTTGCCTCTAGGATATTTGTCCATGCATAGAGCAAGTGAGGAGCTGGATTTAGCAGGAAGGAGCCATGCCAAGCTTGGTGGCTGCAGACTCATTGCTTTGCACCATGCCAAGCTGACTAGTATCTTTCCTGTTCCATGAGCAGCAGCCCCTTCTGCAGGATCCATCCTTGCTGGGCAGGAGAGGAGATGGCAGTGCCAGGGTGGGCAGGGGAGTGTGAAAGTGGCTGCCACCACAGTTGGGGTGCAATGAGAATTAGGCAAAGCCAGCACTACCTGGAAGGCTGCTTTACTTAAAGAGTTGTCTTTGGACCACCAAGTCTCCACAGCAGATGCAAAACCTTTTGCTGGAGATGGAAAACAAACCCTAGAGGCAGTGACTTTCAGTTGGAGGAGCTTGCCCCCCCGCTCCTTGAGGGTCCTTTGCATGCCCTGAATTTAAGTGTTGAGTTGAGCTATTAGATCTTGGCCAACAGCTGCTCCAGCAATAAAACTTGCCTTTTACGTGGGCTTGACTGTACTGGGCTGTAACTTGGATCCTCAAAGTCTCATGGGTTGTGTTTAATACTGAGCCAGATCCTACTAGGGAAGCTGGGTGCACAGTAATGTTGGAGGTTGCTTTCTCTCCATTCCACCAGGGAAGCAGGAAACATTTAAGAAGATTGTTCTTGCGCTAATCACCACAGTCTTTTCAGGCACCTGCTATGGCTTGAAAGGCACTTTGTGACCACCTCCCCTACTTGTCCACTAAACTTATTAATCTTCTGCTGATCTCAAGAACAATTTCCAAAAATATAAACCCCACAACTGGAAAAAGCAGCTGCATACTAAGACAGTTCCTCAAGAGGAGAAATATTGGCTTGAAAGATTCATTTGTGCCAAGTCTGTGTATCTGCTGTTGGGTTAGATAATACTTTTGATTTAGTCTTCTTCTATGAGAAAATGTATAACTAGCTCCAACAATAAATGTCACAAATAGTTTTTAAACCTCATTACAGGTTAAGTAATTACACTTAAAGATTATAATTATTAGAAAACAGTAACTTCCGGCTAGGTAGGGAGTGTTTAGATAGTCTTGTTGCAGTGCCCTACATAAAAGACTGTAAGTGGCACCTCTCATAAATGAAATAATCTCTCAAAAGGTCTTTGTTACTATTTGTTCTCATAAAACAGCAACCAGTATTGTTCATATGTAGAATGTTGAGCAACCTACAAATAACAGCCATGTAACTGCAGAACAGAAGGGTTTGGAGACCGTGTTTGGTAGGCTTTGCTGAGCGATAAGAGGGAGGTAGGGTCACCTTAAAGAGATACCTGTTTTCCACCAGAAGGCCACACACCATGATTTACTTGTACCAGTCTGTTTATGGCAACTGTCTCTTATTACAGTACATGGCCCAAGCTTGAGTGAAAACTCACCAACACTAAGGTAATTACTCACTGCCTTCACAAAATCTCCAGCCTCTCCAAATAGAAACCACATGCCATAATAGACTGAACACATTCAAAATAGTACTTACAGTAATTTCTTTTAATAAGCAGAAAATATGCAAACTTAACTGCTGGCTAATTTGAGGTCCAGAGACAATTGAAGTACAGAGTGTGCATAGACATGAGATGAATTTTTTGCAATTTGGGAGCCAGATTGGGGAGTTTGTGTTAAACCTGGGATCTGTAGAGCAATAAAAGCTGCAGGGAGGGAAGCTTCCCTTACAAGTTAGTTGCTTGAAAGTATGGTACTGAGATTTAAAGGGTGTAGTAAGGTGTAATAGGAGGAATCAAACCCAGCTTCTGTTGCTTTGATACATGGAAGCAATTAAAGTTGATAACCATCCCCCATCTACTAAACGGTAAGCAAAGCTTTCCTTGGAAATAAAAGTTGTGATGAAAAGGAGGTAGAACTTGTAACATGAACTTATCAGAGGAACCCTTGCTTCTGTGAGTGGCCATGGAGGTTGAGGTGACACAATGGAGTTAGAGCAGAGTCTCCTCCAAAATTAGCAGGATGTTGAGTGTGCACTTCACTGCTGCCATGTGACATCTAGGGTCAGACTGCTCTGGGGAGTAATTGGGTCCCAAAATTTCTTTGCCATCTTTGAGAGCCCATGGATTGAATAGACTGCTTGTGAAATGCATGAGGCCCCTCGAGCAAGCAGCACCTCATTAAATAGTTTTACATGACTTCTGTGCTCTAGAAATATAAAGTCCTCCGTACAACTGTTAATTGTCTGATGTAGATTAGAATAAGAAATATTTATTTTTTTAGTAGTATTGCTGTTTTTTGTTTAATTTTGTTCTAAAACTGAGATAAAATACTTAGTCAAATGATTAATTTGCATCTCCCTGAATAGTTTGCAAGCATCTCTTTCAATTGTAAGTGTTCATTTTCGCTTTTCTCCAGAGTAGAACATTCCTCAGTTCTGCTGGCTATTGACTATATTAATGGATAATAATAATAATTTAGTAATGTATCAATGTTCTTCAAGGGAGAACTTCCCAAACTTTAAGAAGATCAAAACTATGCCACCACATCCCTTTTCACCTGTTTGTCTCTTTAGCCTACCTGAGTGAAGCATTATATTTAATACAGTCATGCCAATAAGAAGAAGGCCCTCAACACAACCTGGCAGAAGATCAGAAGTTCACACCACATGATGTGTTTTTAATTATACATTAGCCTAGCCTTGTAAATGTGTGCATTGGAGGTGTTTTTTCTGGAAATATATGTATGGTCTGATGCTCTGCAGCTATATGTTAGGCTTAACTCTGTCAGTGTTGGTAGCATTATCCTGCTTTACACAAGGAGAAGAGTTGGCCTTTAATATCCAAGGTGAAGTTTGTGCAAACCTGTGAGTATGTAACTCAAGTGACCATTTTGGTCAGTTTAACCATTAAACCATTTTGGTTTCTGTGATCAATCTGATGGGAGCAAGGGGAGCTTTTTTGTGTAAGACCCCAACAATGAAGGTAAAGGATCTGATTCTGTACCATGAAGTATGGAGATGACTTTTGTTTGTGGGAGCAGAAACCTTATGCCTGTGATTAGGCTAAAAATAGGAGAAAATAGCAGAAGAATCAGAGCTTCATATTGCAACAAATAAATGAAGAATAGTTCTATATTAAATAAGAAAGAGTTCTATGTTAAAAAAGCAAACAAAATATTTTTCAAAAGAAGAAAGTACTTATCCAGACAAAATCAACCTTTTTCAAAGAATTAGGATTATTTTTCCCCTTTTTCTTTTCTTTTTTCTCCTCTCTCACCTCTTCTGCTACTCTCTCTTTTCCTCTCTTCTCTCCTCTTCTCACCTCTTCTCTTTTCATTTTTTTTAATCTTCTCTCTTTTCTTTCTTGTCTTGCCTTGTGAATGAGGATTTCCAGCAGGAACAGTAACTGATACACAGCAACAGACATTCTTCCTGAATTACCGCATTGCCCATTTCCTGTGTTTGGGCCCAATTCTGCACTCTTTACCCCACGAATTGTCCTGGGGATGTCAATGGGACCTGAGCAGGGAAAATGGGTGGATAGGGCAGGATCAGGCCCTCGAACAATAGAAGCATTATTGCTGAGATATGAAGCAGCCTGCTGAAGAGGTAAACAGTTAAGAGATGACAACAAGTGGTGGAGTTTCTCAAGGGCAGAGATGTAGAGGAGCAGGAAGGTTAGCGCAGGCTCCGGTGTTAGAGGACGTGATTGCAGTTCATGGGAACCAGGAGTGCAGGATGGGATACATTCAATTCAGTTTCCTTTGCAGGCTTAAAATAGAGCCATTGTAAATTATGTCAGTCTGTCTCAAATCATGAAAATGATTGTTAAAAAGGCCTCAGAATACACAATGTGTATTGTTGTGTAGCTTTTGATGTGTGAAAGATGAGAGCTTATGATAGAACAAAAATTAAATACAAATAAAGTGGCCACATGCTTTTTCCTGGCTGGGAGAAAAAAAAAAGAAGGATTTATTACAGAGGGATAACACTGGTTACTCATAATGCTGCTGTCTTGCTTTTAAATAAGGTTAGAGCTGATATCATTAGAAGCAAAAGTAGTGCAGAGGTGTGGACACCTTTTATAGTGTAATGAAGAGCACAAGACATAGCACAGCCTTGGGACTTGCCTGATGCTACTGCTCATCCAGAGGATGCTGAAAGGGACATAAAACAGCACTGGGGAGCTAAGCTTTATCCTCTTCCAAACTACATATTACCTTACAGACCTAGAACTGGGTTGCTGCCCCAATTTGCTCCCTCAGGTTTGTAGCAGCCAGAAAAACAGGGACCTGCAAAATCCAGTTTGCTTCAGTGACATGATTCACTTTTCATAGTGTCTCACTTTGCACCCTGGGACCACTTTCAGGCTTCTGCTACTGAATAGTTGCTAGAAGCTGTGCTCAGACATGCCAAGTGTCACAGGCTAGATCAGGTCCAGGAGCTCAAGGTAGATCCCCTCCCCTCTGTGGTTTCAGGCTTTCTCCAAGTGCTGCTTTTGTGAGCTATTCTCTTGCCAGAGGAGTCTGAAAGGAAATCCATTGAGCTGTTTTGAGAATCAGGCATACAAATAAATACAGCTGAATTCTTGAAGGAAATTGTTGTTGAGATACAGGGTGCATTTTTTTGTATGTAAGAGACTAATAAGCAATATTAAGACTAGTAAAGTTATTAAGTGAGAGATTTTAGAGTTACAGCATCCTAGGCACATGTAGACACGTATGCACTACACAAAGAGAAATACTTTGGGTGTATGAGAATACTAGACTGAGGTTACTCAGACTCTAGCCTGGACTTTCATGAGATTAAATTCTTAATTTTAAGTGGAAAAAACTCTGTTGTTTATTAATGAGGTTATGCACTTGGAAATACCTGGTTGTCTCCTCCTTCGCCTCTTTCATAACCTTGTGGTCTTGCAGACTGAAAGCACTGTGAAGCAGCTCTGTCTATCTCCTGTCTGTTCCTGCAAATATTTATTTTAATGACTAAGTTGCTCTGTGTGACTATTGACATAAATGAATGTGATGTGAAGAGGGGACTGCTCGCTCGTGTGGGAGCACCATGGGTTCCTACAGTGGTGCAGCACCAAGCCATGGCTCTTTGCAGGGCTCTGGGTGCTATGGAGTAGCAGTACCAAACAGGCAGCACCATGCAATACAAAGAGCAACCAAGGAAGCTGTCTTTTAGTGATTTCAGACCTTTTGTGGTTTGTTGGAGTGGGTTTTGGTGCTGTCTTTAGACATTTGTCTGCTTGAATGCCTTGCTTTGGAAGAGTACAATCACTTTTTGTACCTGTGTGCACCCAGACTTCTCCTTACAGCTTCCTAATTGACATCTGGTGGGTGAAAGAAAAAAAAAAAAGGTGTTATTTGCAAAATTTTGAGGGTGGGGGCAATTACCATAAAGCCTGAGATGTGTTGTTGTTGTTGTTTACATACAGGTGAGGTCTGCCATAAATCCTATACTCAGTTTTCAAACCTTTGTCGTCATAAGCGCATGCATGCTGATTGCAGAACCCAAATCAAGTGCAAAGACTGTGGACAAATGTTCAGCACTACGTCTTCCTTAAATAAACACAGGAGATTTTGTGAGGGCAAGAACCATTTTGCAGCAGGAGGATTTTTTGGCCAAGGCATTTCACTTCCTGGAACCCCAGCTATGGATAAAACGTCCATGGTTAATATGAATCATGCAAATCCGGGCCTTGCTGACTATTTTGGAGCCAATAGGCATCCTGCTGGTCTTACCTTTCCAACAGCTCCTGGATTTTCTTTTAGCTTCCCCGGTCTGTTTCCTTCAGGCTTGTACCACAGGCCACCTTTGCTACCTACTAGTTCTCCTGTTAAAGGACTACCGAGCACAGATCAGACAAACAAAAGTCAAAGTCCCCTCATGACAAATCCTCAGATACTGCCAGCCACCCAGGATATTTTGAAGGCACTAAATAAGCAACCATCAGTAGGGGAGACTAAGCCAGTGGAGCTTCAACCAGAGAGGTCCTCTGAAGAGAGGCCGCATGAGAAACTCAGTGACCAGTCAGAGAGTAGTGACCTTGACCTTGATGATGTCAGTACCCCCAGTGGCAGTGACCTGGAAACCACCTCGGGCTCTGATCTGGAAAGTGACATTGAAAGTGAGAAAGAGAAATTTAAAGAAAATGGTAAAATGTTCAAAGACAAAGTAAGCTCTCTGCAGAGCCTGGCTTCAATAAATAATAAGAAAGACCACAGCAATCATTCCATTTTCTCACCATCCTTAGAGGAGCAGACTGCGGTGTCAGGAGCGGTGAATGATTCTATAAAGGCTATTGCTTCTATTGCTGAAAAGTACTTTGGTTCAACAGGACTTGTGGGGCTGCAAGACAAAAAAGTTGGAGCCTTACCTTACCCTTCCATGTTTCCCCTCCCGTTTTTTCCAGCATTCTCTCAATCAATGTATCCATTTCCTGATAGAGACTTGAGACCGTTACCCTTGAAAGTGGAGCCCCAATCACCCAGTGAAATAAAGAAGATCCCAAAGGGAAGTTCTGAGTCTCCCTTTGACCTCACCATAAAGCGTAAGGAGGAGAAGCCACTTACTCCCTTACCCTCAAAGCCAGCAGCCCCCTCTGCAGCAAGCCAGGACCAGCCTCTAGATCTCAGCATGGGCAGCAGAAGTCGAGCCAGCAGCACAAAACAAGCTGAGCCTCGGAAAAACCACGTCTTTGGAGAAAAGAAAGGAGCTGACCTCGAGCAAAGGAAAGCTTCAGAGTCCTCCTTGCAGCACGCCAGGCCCACCCCATTCTTTATGGATCCCATTTACAGGTAATGGACTGTCTGCTGCCTTTGCTTTGGTACAGGCAGCTAGGTCTGCCAGGGCAACCTGCCTGCAGGTGCAGAACATCTTTATCCATCCCACCGTCCCTGGAGGTGTCATCCCATCACCAGGGCTTGGAAATCACCCAGGCTGCATGCTGATCTGCACATCCCCTACCCATAAATGAATTGGCATCAGTATTGAATGTTTGTGTGTTTACCTTGTATTTAATTTGCCCCAAATCCCTTTTTCTTCCAAAAGGTTGCCCACTCACCTTGACTGCCCTCTGCCTTCCATTGGAAATGACAGAGCATCTCACCAGGGTGCCAGTTGAACACCACCTTTCTAGTTCCTCCTGAATTATAGGAGGATCTCATAAGTACGAGAAGCAGCCTTGTCCTAAGGTTTATAAAAAGTATGGAACTTCAGAGTGATTTCTGCCGTTTTTTACCATTATTTGAGCAATGGGTTGATTTCTCCAGCCATTTCATTAATAGTACTGAAGGTGCAGTGTCCTTGTGTGTACAAAGCCTAAAACCAGTGGGCTGGTTAATCTGATCTACCATAAGAAATCAATGGGAGCCTTGTTGACTTCAACAGGTGCCCAAGGAGATGCTATCAGTGAGCTAAGCTTTTAAAAACCAGTGGTGAAATCCTGACCCCTTCCCAGTAGTGCTGAGATGGATCCCACTGGGATCTGGATTTCACCTGCATCCTGTGTACGTCAGCCCCTCTTTGCCCTTTATATCTGTAACCAGCCAAAGTCATGCATCTAAATTAGTTTAGAGAAATATTAGCCATAAAAATATTTGCCTGTAATATAAATGATTGATTTTATAGCCTATTGTTAAAAGAAAAAGAAGAAAAAGTTGTTACTGCCATGTAAATGATGTTAATTTATTACTTTATCTCAAAAAGAAATGCCATGGGCAAAGTTTTTGGTGAATGCTCTCACACAAGACAACAGATATGAAGAAGCAGGATGTGATGCTATTTACGGAGATGGTTTTATCCCTGCCAGATTGGTATCTGTGTTAGACCATAGATTTTTCTTTGCGTCACATTCATTTTAGAAGTCTGAAGCAGTGGAAATAATGACCCATGTTTTATGGTCCTGCATTGCAAACTAGTCAAATCTGTACAAATTCTGGCAGCCTAGCACAAGGCTAGTACCTCATAAGCCTTCCTTTGCCATAAGTCACATCTGCTTATGGACAACAGGATCTGTCCCTTAAACTGTACACATCAGGAACAGAAAAAGCAAAAACCTTTCAAGTTCCACACTGCTGCTACATTATCTATGCTGTGTTTTGCTGCCTAAATGCCCACATGAATTGATGACAGTCATCGCTGCTGATATATCAGATCCAGTGTGTTCCTCCAAGCCTGCCTCTCTTGCCTTGCTTGTGCATGGCCATGCCCGCTCAGAGACTTCCAGGACGGTGGCTGCAGTGGTCTCACATGGGCAGAGGAGATGTGAACCACTGCTCAAGCCTCCTGTTGCCTTGAATTCCTCTCCTGTGAGTGTAAAGCACACTCAGTTGCCTTATTTCTTCATAGAAGTGTTGAGTAGTTAGTGACTGGTTCCCGTTATAATTATTAGCAGTCTTTTTAAATAGGATTATTTCCTATGTTAATGGTTTTATTTCCTTAAATTCACAGCCCCCACCTGCAGTCATGAGTTGTATGCAGGAGAGTTGACTGTACTGCCCTCCCTTTACCATTATCTCTGAGAAACAAATCACTTGATATATAGTTGACCATTTTAGACATGAATAGCTGTATGATTATTAATACCTGAGACTGATTCATCACAAGCAAATCTGATTTTAACATTTACAGAGTAGAAAAAAGAAAGTTAACTGACCCACTGGAAGCTTTAAAAGAGAAATACTTGAGACCTTCCCCGGGATTCTTGTTTCATCCACAGGTAAGTATTTTGGGAATTTTGTTGTTATAAACAAGCCTGTTGATGCTTCAAAGCAGGTGCAGAGAAATGAATGCAGTCTTAGTCATTTTTGGATTTCCTACAACACACAGTTTTTGCTGTACCATTGTGGTGGAAAAGCGTAAGCATTGTTCTGAGCTTCTTGATGTTTCACAGATGAAACAACATGTTTTGATTATAGAGGAAGCCAGATTCAAACTACATCTGTGGTTTAGAACCATGTTCCTCCAAACCTGTAGGGTAGCTCCCAGCACCTGCAGTGACCCTTGTCTTCTTCAGCACTCTCCTGTGCTCCGGGCTGTTGTGGTAGAGTCAATATTGACTAGGCTAGTTGGAACTAGATGATCTTTAAGGTCCCTTCCAACCCAAACCATTCTATGATTCTGTGACTACGGGGAGAAAATGTAGATTCAAAGTCAGGGCAGCAAATCTTAGCATCCCAGTTGTTAATATTGAAGGACTCCCAGAAAAGAGATAAAACCTTCAACTCAATACTTTTAAGTCTTATAAGCAAATGCTCCAACTCTTTTAGGTAGCCCTTGTGGGCTATAATGTGTGCAGTGACTTTGTAGGGTCCTTGCTCCTCATATGGCATGAAGACACGCTATATGAGAGGGCTGCTGTATTGTTCATAGGCCATAATCCTGCTGCTTATTGACTGGATAACAAAAATTTAGGAGAGTGTCCCCAGCAACAGCTGCAATATGTATGTAGTATAGAAAGAGTACCTGTACCCAAACTACACCTTGCTTTTCTTCAGCAGCGCTGCACCCTCATTTTGACCTCCTCTTCCTTGCTCAAAGAGATTTCACTAAAAAAGTGGGTTGAATCTTCTGCCTGAAACAAATGATGTGTGGTATTGGCAGATTTGAACCCCTTGCTGACTATGAGCTCTTTCATCTTAGTAATGACACCCTATACAGGTCTTGTATTTTAAGGGGACAGTCAGGAGCTGATGCTGTCTCTGGTTCAGCTCCCTCTGATTCCTGGGCAAACCATGCCAATAATCTGCCATCACCTTTTTGTTTGTTATTTTGGTGTTGGGGTTTTTTTGTTTTGTTTTTATTTTACAATGAAGGCAACAGCTGTTTTCTCCCAAGTTGTATGGAAGATGTATATTCTGAAATATAGGACTTACGGAGAACTGGGAAGAGCAGCTGATGCATATTTAGTTGCAGATGCACAAACAATACTATGGCATGGGGAGGGGAGTGCAAAAAACCACCTTGTTCCTGTTCTGGTGGAAGTGAAGGGTCTATTAAGTAACAGAATTACCAAGATTTTATGTAAAAGATTTAGTAGCAGAATTTAAAAAAGGAATTAATTGCCAAGTTACCTTCTTTGCCCAAGTTGCAAAGCAACAAGTAAAATTTCTCATTTCACAGCAGATCCTACTAATGCACAAATATGAAAACAGGAGCTCAATGGTTTTTGTCTTCCCTTGGTGTAAAACCAAGCAGGTTCCTCTCCATCAAGCGAGTGATTCTGTTAGAGCAGCTAAGAGGCTGCAAATTAATAGTAAATTATTTCAATAAGGTACTGTATCGATGGAAGAACACGATTATTTTGCTTAGTGCTTAGCTAGCTTTTCAGAAGGTGCAGATCAATGTTGTTTAGTGAAGTTGGCTGCAAGGGACTCTGCAGGATTTGCTGCAGGTTGATCTGAGGAGAGCAGTAAGTGGTGTGGTGGTTGAGTGAAATGCACTGTAGTCGGCAGGGAAGTAGTTGGATGCTCTTCTACATAGCATTGTACGACTGAGTTACATAGGGAACTGGAGGAGGGGCAGTGGGAGTTAGACAAGTGTGTGTAGGTGAAATGGAGGCACTGGTGTTTTGCCATCAGAAGGCAGGATGTTGGCAAATCACCCTTCATGGTTTTCCACGGAGAGTTGATAATGTCTATTGTTGGTGCCTAAGGAAGGTCTGGGTGCAGTCACCAAGTCCATCAGTGTGTGAGCAGGAGGTATTGGATGTCACCTCCCCACTGTGCTGCCAGCTCTGGCAGGAGGAAGGGCTAGCTCTGCACCCATGCTGCTGAACGCATGCACAGGAGTGGACAAATATGCCCATTATAGCTTTTTGCCCATTCCACCACATTTCTCCTTGCTCAGTTGAAAAAAAATTCCACACTAATGACTGGCTTTTGTTGTATCACTGCTAGGGATAAGGTCTTAAACTCTGTGTGAGATGGGAGAATGTGAAGGGCATGAGTGTAACATGCACTCTTAATACATTGTAAAAGAAAACTAAACCGCCATTGCATGTCCTGTCAAAAGAAGTAAATGCCAAAATCTGCTTTCTTGCAGACTTTAATAGGAAGGAGTCTCCTGTTTGCAAAGGCAGAGTATGGCTGGGTGTTTATAGAGGACTGGGGAACAGCTTGCAGAAAAGCTGTTTAAACTTTATAGCCCTGTTCACCCCTGTAAAAGTACAGGTGTGGAGTGCACCACAAGTTTTCATTTTCTGCTGGCAGGATTTATCTGTGTGATTCTGTGAACAAAATTATTATTTGTGTCCTACAAGTTTGTGTTCATGTAGGCAAATTTATTTCTGAGACTTGCCATCTGATGAAGCAAGTATCTAGGTTTTTTAATTGGATAATATGACAGCTAAGAGGTAGATCTTCAAAATAGATTTCTGAAGTAGAGATTAAAGACATAAACCTGCAGTCATTACCCTGTCCCTGCCTGGGCAAATTTCCTCCCAGTTGCAGTGGCTCAAAAGCTCATTTAATGGTATTGCACAATAATTTGCCATTACAAGGAATGCATTTTTAGAGAGGAAATACCCCAATGCAACAAATCATTCAGAATAACATTTTCATTAGTATCTTTAAATAAAATCTTAATTAGTAGCTTGATTGCAATGAGGGTTCCAATGCAGGAATAATGTGTTGTTTTTGTTTCAATTTTGCTCCCAGTTCCAATTGCCTGATCAAAGAATTTGGGTAAGTTCATTGCTTATATTTCTGATTTAATCATTGTAAAATAAATTGCATACAAAAGATAACTTACCACTCAAGTAAGGAGCATGCCATGCTTTCCTACAGAGTGTTGTAGCTGTAGTAGATAAATATCCTCTTATGTTAAATTGGCTTTATTTTTACCTACCTAATCCTGCTGGCTTTACTTGGTGAAGGCAATGGGAGCTTTACCTTAGTGAGGGTTTCAAAATGAAGTCGTTAGTTATATTTAACTGCAATTGTTCCAAACCATTTCCTTCAGAGATTGCAGTGAAATTTTCAGGCTGAAATGGTGTTAGATTGCAATAGTTGTGCATATTTAATCTGCATTCAGAGAGCCTCTGAGGACTTCACGTTTCTATCTCGCTTTGACTTCAGTGGGAGTTAGCCACTTTAATAGCTTTGAAGTTTTGAGCTTAATTACTCATTGCTGGACTTAAAGCACAAATGAAACACCCATTTGTTTGCTACATTTGGGTCAAATTTATCATATGTGTGTACTTACATCATTAATGTGAACAAGAATTGTGCTTTTAGTACTGTGGAATACATGTGTGCTTACTCTTCTATTTTTATTAAATGTTATTTTTAATCCATCTAAATTGTTCTGGAAAAAAAGAAAACCAGCCACAGCAACTGCTTTTGCAGATGCAACTCAAATAACACTGTTTTGCTCTTGCATTGCTGGCTCTTCAGCTGCAACACTGAAGCCTTAAATCCTTGTCCCAGGTTTTTCCCACCCTTTGGACTTTGGAGGGGAGAGCTGGAGCCAGCCGGCTGCGGCTCAGGTCCTGACTCACCCTCGCTCCTTGCTCACACTGCAATGTGGACTAATTTTACAAGACAAAGCCAGAACTTCCCAAACTGAGATCTGAGACCTTCACGTACTCTTTCCCACCTGTCTCTGCATGAGGCTAGTACAGGAGCCCTCAAAGGTGCTGCCTCCACAGATTGGCACTTAGCCCTGCTCTCCATGGCATGCTTCAGGAGAAGTGATGGATCTTTGCTTTGCATACATGTGGATTTTAATCCCATTTTCTTCCTGTAAAATGATGGTTTATGTAGCAGCAAAAGATGCACTAAGATTCTAAGCTGTAAGGAGCTAAGCAGGCACTGAAGGACTCCTGTAAGCATCCATAGACGCTGAATGAGCTCAAGAGGTAGGAGGTAGGGTGCCAGACTTGGAAAGTACAAGAAGTGGTTCCCAAACATACTCTTTGCAGTAGAGAGAATTCAGTGTAGCACATGAAGGGGCTGTAGTAGCATTTATGATTTGGCCTGAGCACCCTGAGTCCTCTGCTCTCAGTAAAGTGACTCTGTTTGGGAACGTTTGGGAAGTTGAAAAACCCAATGTGATCTGTTTCTTCTGTCTGCTTTCCTTGACATTGGCTTGGTCCTCAAATTTCCATCATCCTACTATTTTTTTGTGAGCATATGTCTCCTGGCCACATTAGTGCCTGGAGCAGCTGCAGCAGAAATAGGTATTTAAACCATAAAGTCCCTAGAGCAGGACACTGATTCATGGATGAGTCTTCATCTTGAGAGATTTGAATATGTCACAGGAGCCTTTCTGTCTCAATTCACAGTTGCATGTGCCATATATTTCAAGATTATTTCAGATTGATCTTCATTGTTTGGCAGGAACTCTATAGTGCAAATCAATAGGCAAAACCCTCTCTTGAATGGATCATGATGTATTTAGTCTGTAGACTTTCATCCCCTTCTGATCCCATACAGAGATGGTTGCTTTAAAGAGGTTTGGTCTTGATCTGCAATGATTTTATTAAGAATTACTGTAAATAATTCAAATAACTTTACAAATAGATGAAAAGAAATTTGGTGAGTGCATTGGCAAAGCTTTTATTTTACTGGGCTTCTTTTAGGATGTGATCCATTTTGTTGGATCAGCTAAATCCCCACCAACTGCATTAATACAAATAGAGTTATTCTGGAACTATACTGCAGATCAGCAGGAGTTTCTCACTACTGCTTCATAAAGCTCAGCCATATGTGATAGGTCTCTTGAACGTGAGTGTAGCTCAGCCAAATTCTGTGGCTGGATGTCCAAACAGACACAGTTTCAGGACAGTGAATTCAGTTGTAGTTTTCAGAGAAAGCACTGTAATTCGAACTTGGGAGGGAGAAACCCTGAGCTGTAGTAGTGGGTTTTTCAGGATTTCTCTAAATAACACCAGTAAAAATAGAAAGCAAATATTTGAACAATTTTCCTTCCCATGAGTTACAGCCATAAAGTCAGTTGTTTTTGTGATAATAGCAATGAAGGAGTTGCATTCATAAAACATGAGGTCATGTAGTTCGTGACATCGTCTGCTAGATTATTCCATATCATCAGGTTATTCTTGCAGAGCAGCAACAGCAGACCTTTGCTTTATTTATGCCACTTTTTTTCCTGCTGGTTCATAAATTTTCAGCCAAATGTTCAAGGCCCCTGCTGATGGTATCTTGCCCGTTGAAATGTTTATAAATACTTGTTTTAGCCGATTATGGTAATGTCTGCATTTTTGAGTTGGAGCTGGGAATTGCAACGGCATATTAGTTTGCGTCAGTAGGAGGTTAATAGCCTCTCAGGGAGCAGGAGGGAGGTGGGGGAAAGCTGCTTCCTTTTCCAGACATCTGGACACAGATAGAATCAACAACTCTTATATATGTAAATCAAAAGTTACTGTTCTATATAAAATACTGTCATTCACTGATCTCAGATTAGGAGCAGACATGACTGGTCCATAAGGCAATAGCTGAATGTAAAATAGGTAACAGGATCTTCTTGCTTTCCTACCTCCTTGGAGAACTTTCCCCGTGGACGTGGCAATTACACTAATCCCATCCTTAGGGTCAAGCTGTGCTTTCCTCCCTATGCCCCATTCAGGGATCATGGCTCAGCTAGAGTGCAGACCCCTCTCAAAAGCACTGCCCAGCAGCTCAAGCCACATGCTTGCTTTCCTGGTGGTATGCAGAGACCATCCTTGGAGAGATAAGGTGGCCACGAGCACCCACCTAGATTCCTAGGACAGCTGCAATCTCTACCAGGTTGCCCAGCTTGTCTGGTGGATTTCTGACCAGTAGCATCATCATGGTCAACGCAGTTCCCATGGAGGAAAGTCTTGTTTTGCAATCATTCATAATGGTGTTTTGAAGGAGTGAGAGCTAATTTGGTTGTTCTTCAGCTGGAAGAGGGATTTTCATTGTGGAAGAGGAAGAGTCACCCCCTGGGTTAATAATTAGGGTAATAAAAAGGTAAGAATAAATTGGCAATTTTTCCAGTCATTGAAGATTATCAGTGAGTCCACCTTGAGGTGTCACCAGGATCTGAACTGTCTGTAAATGACATAGGGAGAAGGGTGACCAGGCAGAGCAAAGTTTGTCACTGTTTATTGAGAATAGCTAAATCCAAAGCTGACAACGAAGATCTTGCAGAAGATTCACAGAAAGATGTGTCACTGAGGATAAAAATAGCAATAAAATTAAGTGTCAGTAGGCACCTAGTAATACTGAGGGGAAAGGGTGACTCTTGGCTCCTGTCATTCAGGAAAAAGATCTTGAAGTCAGTAGTTTTATGAAAATATCATCTTGAGTGGCTAGCAGAAAGGAATTGAAAACATCATTATGCTATATTGCGTTCAGGTCTTGAATACAGCTGAAGTCCTCTCAAAAAGGATGTAGTAGAGTTAGAAAAGACACAAAAAAGTGCAACAGTGATGGTCAGAGAGAGGGAACAGCTTCCATACAAAAAGAGACTTAAGTAGATTTTGATTTTTATTTTTTTTTTAGCTTGGAAAAGAAATGCCCAAGGGAGCTGTGCCCCAGCTCTATGAGGCCATGAATGGTGAGCAGAGCCTGAATGAGAAATTTTTATTCATTAGTTTTAACAATACCAAAAAAATGAAGGGCACCCAGCTGAATTATCGGGCAAAAGGCTTAGGAGGAACAAAAGCCAGTGTCTTTTCATGTGCACCTAATTAAACTGGCAAACTCTCCTTGGCAAAAATAGAAATGGATTCAAAAAGGGTTTAGCCAAATGAATGGGAGCAGCAGCCATCGATGGCTGCTCAACATCATCATTGAGATGCAACCTCCAATTAAGGCTCTTGTACCTCTCATCACTGGTGCATGGCAGAAGACACAGGGCAGAAGCTTTGTTCCTTGCCTGCCCTCCTTGGGGCTACCACTTGAAACCAGATTACCAACTCCCCAAATGCATGTCATCGGTTTATACTTCCTGCTGGGTTTTGGTTACTGAATTAGTCCTTGGTGCAAGAAACCCTGGATTTCCTATTGTTCAGTTAAAATTTTGCACAGACTGGAGAGCAGAGGCTGTCTACTTGCATATCCTTAACTGAGAGATTGTTGTGGGGCTGGGTTAGTAGGCTATCAGGAGGATGGGGCCAGTCTTTTTTCTGTGGTGCTCAGTGACAGGACCTGGAGGTAATGGACATAAACTAAGAGCATAGGAAGTTCCATCTTAACATAAGGAGAAACTTTCTTCACTCTGAGAGTGGTTGAGCACAGGACCAGGCTGCCCAGGGAGGTGGTTGAGTCTCCATCTCTGGAGATATTCAAAACCCAACTGGACATCATCCTGTGCAACCTGCTCTAGGTTCTCCTGCTCTTGCAGGGTGTTTGGACTAGATGAGGTCCCTTCCAACCCCTAACATTCTGTGATTCTGTGACTTCATGGGCTGTAACAAGCTCATGCAGCCAAGGTGCACATCTTGCAATAGGGAATTGCCCAGAACACCAGCATGCTCCAGGACTTTCTGAAGAAAATGCCTGAATTTTGGTTCTTGTGAGGCTTCTCTCCAGCAGATAGGAACAGCTATAATTATACTGCCAGCAGTGGAGTTGACACCACCTCGTATCAGCTAGGGCTTGGGGCCGAGCACTTCCCGTCCTTGCTGGTGCATTTCTTGAAGAATATAAATCATAGCAGGTAACTACATAGATCAGTCATTAAAAGAAAAAAAAACAACAACAAACACAATAGTCATTCCTACAGTGAGAAATGTATTTTTGGAAAGCGAGTAATCCTTTAGAATAATTGGAAGTGCTTGTGCTTCCTCTGAGTGAGGGATTGGAGATTAGATGCTGATTTCATCCCTATTTTGGGACTGATGTAATCCTGGAAGCAGTGTTGGAGGGTAGTGTGTGTTAGAGGAGAATCAGTCTCAATTTCTCCACTGCAAAATCTTGGAAATAAGAATTGAAAAGAGAAAAAACCAAAAGCATGACTAAGCCATTTTAGATGTGAAGGGGAAAATAGTTGCTTTAATATATTATTGTAGGGCACCATATGCATGAGAAATGGTGATCCAAAAATGATTTAAACCCACTAGATAATGAAACTGGCTTGAATATTAAATATACATAAATAAAACACTTATTATACTTCTCAGTGCCCTTGTTATTTCTCACCATAAATATGTGCTATCATAACCCATGCACTGTCTTGTCACTTGCTAATCAGCCCAAATGCCAAAGGTCATTTTTCATTCAAACCATTTCTTTTCCATGGTTGCAAAATAAGTGAGTGAATTCTTGCAGGGAACAATTAGAAGGAATTAAAGGCAGTGGAAAAATTGTTGTGAAAGCCTTAAGAATCAATTCTGACTAAAGAAGAAGATGAAGTCCTATGAAAAGAAATATATGGTAATGTTGAGTTGTATGGGTTGATAATGACATCTCGGTGCCGAGCTAGAATTACTTCCTTTCCCAGCAGCATCATCATTACATATCTCATGCCTGTGATCAGTACATGTCAAAATCCTTCATATTGACAAATGTGCTGTCCACTTGCATCTGTGGAGAATGTTTTAGCAGCTGAGTGATTATGAATCAAACCCCAGAGCTTACAGCCCCTACTGCCTCACGAGGCTTTCACATTTGTTGCCTGACAAGTAAATGTATCTTGACTTCCCTCTGAGATTTTCTCTTTTTTTTGATGAAAGACGTTTGGCAAATTGGCAGTGGTACCCTGTACATTGCAATTTGTACTCAGCATTAGGAATCTGAGCATGAAATGAGAGGGCAGGCTACAGGCTAAAGGGAAAGAAAAAAAAAATCAACCCAAAGCTAGAGCTAACCAGCATGTGAGACAAACATGCAATTTTGCCCATTAAAATCACATTTTAGAAAAACCCAACAAATGTGCAATTCTTTCCATTAAAATGAATTTTTTAAATCCCAAAGATAAGAGCAGTCTCTTCAGGATTTTAAAGCATGAGCTATAAAGGTGTTCCCAGCTGAGGAACATTCAGCATCATGTCTTGCATGTGAGTTCCTCCTTTGTTATAAGCAAGGTACTGCTCAGGGCTCGTGGATTTCATGTGGTGTAGGGGAGATGTTGGGTTTCTTATTTTTCATATCTTTGTGGTGTTATGAAAAGGGAGATGGTTACTCTCACTTTGGGCAGGGAAGACGGTGAAGGGTCTAGAGCACAAGTTTTACAAGGAGCAGCTGAGGGAACTGGGGTTGCTTAGTCTGGAGAAAAGGAGACTCTGGGGAGACCTTCTTGCTCTCTGTAACTCCCTGAAAGGAGGTTGTAGGGGTTGGTCTCTTCTACCAGGCAACAAGTGATACAATAACAAGAAATGCACTCAAGTTGCATCAGGGGTAGTTTAGGTTGGATATTAGGAAAAATTTCTTCACTGAAAGAGTGGCTAAGCATTCATACAGGTTGCTCAGGATTTAATTCCCTGGAGGGAATTAAAAGATGTGTAGATGTGCTGAGGGACATGGTTAAGCAGTGACTTGGCAGTGCTGGGCTAACAGTTGGACTTGATCTTAAAGGTCTTTTCACCAAAGTGGTTCTATGATTCTGTGATTCTACTGCAAAAGATCCTAGGCCAGATGAAGTGGAATTTCAATTAAGTAAAAACACAGGACCTGTCAGTAGGCTCAGCAGCAGTCTTGGACTCTCCAAGTGACAATGTTTGAGGTTTTGGAGCAGTTTTTCATGGTCAGTTCCTTAAAGGAAATCATTCTCCAGAAAGTATTTAATCCTCACTGCCTGTAAATTACAGACAGCTAACCAAGAGTGAAGACATCTCAAAGTGCAGAGGGTTTACCAGCAACTAAAGGTAGAGCAGGAATGTTCAGTGGTTGTAGAAAAATAGCATAGGCAAGTAACAGGTATAGAGGCACCAACCCCACCATAGCTTCATTTCTTAAGGATTTATTTCATAGTCTTTGGCTGTGCTGGACAAGAAGACTGGACTGAATGGTTGAATGTGTCTGGGACATTGACAGATCCTCTCTGGAACTGGCTTGTTTCAGCCCTTAGTTGAGCTAGAGTATTCATATGGTTTCCTCTGCAATACTTGGCCTTTGCAAGTCCTTTAGAAAAAACCTTCAAATTGTAGGAATTCAGTTATTTATTAGGATCTCTATTTTTTTCTGTTGATTTGGTGAAAAATGACCAATGGTGTCAGTAGATGGGATGTATAGACTCATAGGCACATGCCCACAGAGCATGACTGCATGAACTGGACTTTTATAGAGGCTGAAAATTAAAAATGAGAAGAAATAAACACTTGGCTCATTTAGGTTTTGTGAGGAAGCAGCTTTCCATCATAACAACCAGGGCAGGAGTTCTGCTGCATGCTTGCCTTGCAGTGAAACAACACCCTACTGTAGCAGTTACAGACCTTATTCCAAGTGGGACAGCATGGTGACCACCACCTTGCCTAATGTGCCCCATGGCTGTTGAGACTCAACTCTACATTTACCTTTTTTTTTTTTTTTTTTTTGT
>VWZO01014660.1:662410-710082 GCA_013396975.1 Bucco capensis
TTTTTTTTTTTTTGGTCTAGCCAAAAGGAATTTTCTATTTTGGCTTTGCAGTGAGGGAGGAAAGCCAGGCCAATATTCATTGTGATGGATTCTGTGCTCTCTTCTGTTGCAGATGTCAGCTATTGAAAACATGGCTGAAAAGCTGGAGAGCTTCAGCGCGCTGAAGCCAGAGGCCAATGAGCTGATCCAGTCAGTGCCATCCATGTTCAACTTCCGTGCCCCACCAAGTGCCCTGCCCGAGACCCTGCTGCGCAAGGGCAAGGAGCGATACACCTGCAGGTACCCCCAAACCACCCTGAGGTACCCTCCTGGGCTCCCCAAATCCCCCTGCTCAGATGGTTGATGGAGTCTTTCAGGGCTGTCTGTGCCCCATGGAAAGCATTTAGCTTTGGGGCTCTTAGTTATTAAATTACTGGTGTTACGAACCAAAGTGTTTGCGCTGTATCATACTGGTTTGATAAATGAGGTGGAAACTATTATATAAACAATTCTTTTCTCCAAATTTTCTCATCGCTTTCATATGCACAAGTGTGCTTTCATTATTGATTTTTTTGATCATAAAATACAGACGTGGGTTTTTTTTTTTTTTTCCTCAAGCTTCTGGTTTTAATATCCAAAGGGATCAGTGATAAAATACATGACTTATTAGGACTCATGCGTACAGACTTGAGGAAAAAAAATACAATGAAGATAGTCATTGTACGTGCAGCCAAAATGAATGGGAGCTTTGTCAAGGAGAGCAGAATTAGCTGTGTGGGTATTTTGAAGGCTTATACATCACGTTGTGAGAAAATAAATGGGATGTTAAGAGTGAAGGGATGCAATCTTCAAAGTCATCACATGAAGCACCCACCACCCTCCTTCACAGAGTGCTGCAAGTGCTCTGCCCTCCCCTATAAAAATGCACCAAATGTCATTAACAGTTGTAAACTGAACATTAACTGAACAAAGAGGGAGGGCTCACAATGATATATTTCTTTTTAATGTTATTTTTTCTGTGACATACTATGGAGTTTGGAGACTGGTTTTTAAATTGCATTATTTAGGTGTCTCTATCATCTCCAGAATGCGCAGGCGTTTGACACTGGCATGTCAGTTTATCTGCTCTTTCTGAAAACATGTCACCTTCTTTCAAGACATGTTGTTATAGAAACATACCTTGATGGATTAGGTCTTTGAGTCTTGTCTGCTCTGATCCTATTCAATGCACAGGATGATGTCATGTTTGCTGACATGTAGAATTGGTTGAAAGGCTTGAAATTTGTTTACACGGAGGCAGAAATCCAAGGCTTTAATAACAGATTTTCTTGATTCTTAATCAAAATGTGATCAGTAATCACCTAGTGAGCTTAGAAATTTGGGGTGATCTTTAAAACTGGTATGTTTTTATATGTCCCTTACTTATCTACAAGGAAAGCTGGTTGGTGCCAGCAATTCCAGGCTCATTCGTGTGTGTGTGTGTGTGTCTCAATCACTTACACTTGCTGAATGCCTTTATTGAAATCTTATTACACTGAAGTGATGCCAGTAGTGCCATATATTAATGATTCAATTTGGGGTACACATCCAGTATGGGTCAAACTGGAATGAAGCCATTGAAGGTTCCACTGTCTTATCAAACCTTTTCTTATCACAGATACTGTGGCAAGATTTTTCCAAGATCTGCAAACCTGACACGTCACCTGAGGACACACACTGGAGAGCAGCCCTATAGGTACCCCTTTCCTGTGTCTGAGATACCCCCACCCACGGGGTGGTCACATGAATAAAAGCAAGGACTCCAATGTTCTACAGCCTTGCTCAGCCAGCTCCAGCTCTTCCTTCTTGGCAGCTCATTATTGACCCACTATTGCATTTTGGTCTCAAATAGGGCCTTTTGTGCTCATCTAGACAAGAGCAGCTGCATTTGATGCTACAGTGTGGGAGCTACAGAGATGGGGGAAGATTTTGGTCCTAGTTAGTGAAATTCTTTTGGTTTAGGCAGCTGCCTAGTCCCATCCACAAGTCCAGCCTTTACCTGGAGGGATAGCTGGCACTTCCAGACCAGCATGGTTGAAGTGATTTTCAGTAGGGCTCATCACGGTCAGATTTTTTCCATTGCAAAAATGTTTTTTTTTTTTAACAAGAGCTCTGCGGTGTTATTTGCAGCCTGAAGTTGGATGATTCCGCAATCATCTGATTTCTGAAAGTTCCCAATTGCAAAGGCATTACTGTATTAATTTGTTCCCTGCCTAATCTGGATCTTTTCTGAGGTCTGCTTAACCAGAACCCGTGTGGGTGTACTCTCTTGCTGATAAGCATATGTATGTGATATTGTATCCAGGACAGTCACATGCAGAAATGTCTATAGAAGCTTCACCTTATTGAAAATGAAAGTCTAATTTAAATCAACTGGAAAGAAGCCAGTTCATGTTCCAGTAAAGCAAGCGCACCAATTTCTGCATTTTATGAGCTGTAAAGAGCAGAGTAAGCTCATTGTTTGTGAGGAAACAGTATGGTTTTTGCCTTTAGTCTCTCTAGGAAATGCGATTCACAACCAATTTTATTGAAGAAAGGTCTTCATGCATGTTTTACCCTTCCACCACATAAAAGCCGTGAGCAATTAGTACCATAATGGACAATTTCAGCACTATAAAAAATTTGACATCATTGACAAGTGTAAGAGAAACACGGGAGAAGTAGAAGATTGAAAACCTAAAGTGGTGAAGACTGTTGGCTAGTTGCCAGCCAGAGAATTTGGAATAGTTATAGTATGACTTAGTAATGGCTTAAAGAGCAATACAGTAAAGGCTTTGGGACTCCAAATCGCTACAGAGTAGGAAAATTGATGCCTCTGGTACCAGAGTGATAGACTAAACTACTCACATTGGCACAGTATTAAAGGTTGGGATTGTTTATTGCTGGTTTTTGCAAGATAACCAAATTTCCTCTGGGATTAGCAATCGAGCAAGCTAATTCCTCAAGAAAAGATTTAATCACACAGCATAATTTAGAATAGGAAAAGAAATAGCCCTTTTTTTACCTTATTTGAGCATTGGCAGAGATCTGTTTCATGTTTTTTCCAAAAGTGTTTAATTGTATTGTATTGGCAGCACATGAAACAATAGAGTTACTGCTCTACTGTTTTCAAACTTCCCAACTTTGCGTGCAACAGTTTCAAAAACATGGGAATCAATTACCGTAGCTAATGTGATGCCATTAACTCTGGGATATTATGCTTATTCCTAAAGGCAGGATTTAAAATATAAAGCGTAATGTGAATTAAAGCTAAAAAACCTACCATAGAAGTGATGTCTCCAGTCCCAAAGCACAGCTCTCCAGTTACTCAGCCAAAACTTGGTTTAATTTCAGGAAGTGTTTTGCCACAGTAAGGACCGAGAAACTGCAGTTGGGTACTGAGGCTGAACCAAGAAGCTTCTTCGTGTGTCTTAAGACATATATCACATTTCCAGCTACTAGCAAACCCTTTTCTACCCACTTCTCTTGTTTTTGGTTTTTTTTTTTAGATGCAAATACTGTGACAGGTCCTTTAGCATATCTTCTAACCTGCAGAGACATGTCCGTAACATCCACAATAAAGAGAAGCCATTCAAGTGTCACTTGTGTGACAGGTGTTTTGGTCAACAAACCAATCTTGACAGACATCTAAAAAAGCATGAGAATGGGAACATGTCTGGTAGGTATGCCTTTTTCCCTCCCCACCATGTCCTCCTTACCACCAGTGCTCATGTACTCTCAATGCTGTTGAGCGTCAACAGGCACACGGTGCTCGGTGCTGTCTGCTCTGATGAGTGGGCTTTGGGAAAATATGTAAGTGCCTAAGCTCTGCTGACATTTAAAGTGCTTTGAAAATCCCAGCATAAACTCTACCCTTGTATAACTTAATGCTGCTGGAGGATGTCTTTTCGTTTTGGTTTTAATTAAGCCATCCATAGCATTTTGAGAACAGGCTGGGAAAATTGGTTTAATCCCATCTCTGCAATTGCTTGGCTCTCCATAGGAGTCCTTGATTTGGACACTCAGGGGGACACTCTAAAAGATTTTCTTGGCATCTCCCGAAATATTCCCACTGTCAGGAGCTGAAAAGGACTAGCTATTATGGAGGTAATGGTGCCTCCCAAGCCGCAAAGACATTCAGTCACTGCACAGCAGCAGCAAAGGCAGTGGCAGGTAGTGGATATGATTGGTCTGGGTTAGGTATCTGCAGGGTTTAATGAAAACCCTGTCTACAGTCTTTTTAGCTTATATTTTGCTCCCCTGGAAATAACAAGGTACATGCAGTGAATGCAGAGTTGTTTGTTCCCTGATGCTCAGAGAAAGATGTCTGTCACTGGACTCTCAGTGCTGATGAACCTGGGGGATTATGTCACTGGCTGCTCCATATTTTAAGCAAATATGCGTAATTAGTAGCTAAAATGAAGTTCTGTTTGCTGGGTTCAGCCACTCAGCTAGCACAGTTATTGACTGAGAGTCTTGGAGGGAGATGGAGATGTTGAAATAGATACTTGGCAAAAGTTATTCTAAACCCAGCATGCAAGCAGTCGTTTTTGCTGGAAACCATCTTTGCCCATGGGTAATAATACTTCCCTTCTAATGGCCAAAAAGCTGATGGATCACTGTGACCAACTTTTTCTGGCTCTCACCCATTTTAACCATTGTTTCAATTTCAATTTGATTGAAATGGCTAAGTATAGAAAATGTAAAGGAGCAACAACAGAAGTCCTCTGTTTTGCTTTAAGGTACTGCAACATCTTCACCTCACTCAGAACTGGAAAGCACAGGGGCAATCCTAGATGACAAAGAAGACTCTTATTTCACAGAAATTAGGAATTTTATTGGAAACAGCAACCACAACAATCAATCCCCCCGAAACTCAGAGGAAAGGTGAGTTGTGACTGATCTGCCTTCAAAAGGTGCCACTCTTCCTGTCTCAGATTAAGCCTGTTTTTTCACTTTCTGATGATGTTTGAGAGTTATTTTAGTAATCTGCTTGTTCAGTGTTCACCTCAGGGTCTTATGAAAAGAAAGAAGGCTGAGTGCATGAGTATATTCCCAGAGGCAGATGGTAAACAGAAGGTTCATCTGTGGAAACATTTCTTCTTGTATCAGGAGCTCTCAGTTTCAAGTTCCTATTGTTTAAATCTGTTGAAAAATCCCCTCATTTTACATTCATGGCAGAACAGGTGAATTCTACATCCTGTGGCTAAATGTAGCTAGCATTACAACTTAAATGCAACATAAATGTGTAATTAATAGAGTAGACTAAGCTAAATTCTTGGATCAAACAGAGACTTCTAACTGAAAGGCCTTTCCCGTAAGTAACTCAATCCCAAGAAAGATGCTGACTAGCAAGAAGTCCATGAGGTCGTGGGTAGTCCATGGTGAGAGACTTTTCTTACTATTAAGATTTATTAAGTATATGAATATTTCAAGTCTTCTGAACTAACAGAGGGGAGACCACTTCTAAATATTTTCAGCTAATAAAAATACAGCTAAGCAGAAAAAACTGTAGCATGGGTACCACATGTCAGCTGGACATATTTCTTGGAGACTGGTTTTGCATTATGCAGCATTTGCACTTTTTGAATTGGCATCACATTATCAGCATCAAACATTCTTACTGTCGGTGAAAAACTTCGCCATCCTCCCAATTTCCAGATGCCTTTGTGAAGGGCTGGAAAATGGTGGACATAACACCATTTCCACAAAAGTATTGGATTAAGTGATTACATGCATATTCAGGTTTCATTCCATCTTGATTGGTAATGAGGGCTTGGGATTTTTTTCATTGCACATCTGGTCTCAACATGTCCTCCAACAGGAAGTCGGCAAAGTGGAAAGGTTGCTGGGTTGTGCAGTGTTTCCTTTCTAAATTTGGCACTTCAGACTGCTCTTGATGGATATTTTATCCCTGGCAAATTGCTGCATTTGAAAGCATAATTAGAGAATCTGTTTTCTTAATCACATGGCTTTTGTTACTTTGGTTGCAGTCCATCTTCCTTTCATTTCTAGCAGCCTCAATTGAGCATAACAAGCAAGTTGGCAGCCCAAACTGTGCTCAACAATTTCATATTTCTGCCCATTTAAATAAAAGATGATAAAAGAGATATTGCCCTGATTATCTTACAGGGGGGTGGCTGCTTCAGCTCTCCCAACTCTGCACAGCCTCAGATTTTTTGAATGCTATGATATAAACAGACCGTTCCCTATCTTTATTTTTTTTTTAATGCAATACTAAACTCTTGACAATTATCTGGAATTTGCTTGGAAAATAGATGGACCTCTATGATGCTGTTGTATAAGAAACCAGCTTTCACTTGTGTACTCTCCCTAAGAAAGTGCATCTGCTACAACAGCAAGTCAAACTCTAAATACCAAATAGGCTGCTAGGTCTCATCCTTATCATGCTCCAGCTTTTGGTCTATTCCATGTTGTCCCACACAGTTTGAAGCCCATGGAGTCTAAAGCAAACTGCAGGCAGACAATAAAGTTTCCATTTTTATAACTGTATTCCTGGAAGAGTAAAGGACCTTTTGCACAATGAGAACAATAGATGAATCAAGGCCTCTGTGCTACGAAACGCAGCAGAGCAGATATGCTGGGAGCATGAATTCATGTAGCTCCAGCCAGTTCATCAGCCCTTTTATACTACCAGGACTTCTGGGCATGCATTCTTCAACGTGGTGGTGACAGATTTCTTCCATGGTGGACATGATGTAGGAGCAGATGCTCAGAATCCCACATGGTTGAGACCATTAGTAGACGAGCCCCTACTTCAGTGTGGGTCTTATGTCCCTGATAAAATCCAATAGGAAGTAGTCAAGAGAAGTCATTGTCTGAAAGCAAAGGACAACGTAATAACAGAGACTAGACCAAATGGTTTTCCATGTGCATTTTCCTATAATTACTCATTTAATAAGAATAAATGCACTTAAAATGCGATACAACCTTTCTTTTTGTTACTTCATACCCTTCAAATTACTTCTCCCCTTTCTTGCACCAAGGAAGGTTTAGATTGGATATAAGGAGGAATTTCTTGACTGAAGGGGTTGTTAAGTCTTGGCCCAGGCTGCCCAGGGAGGTGGTAGAGTCACCATCCCTGGAGGTGTTTAAGAAACATATAGACGTTCTACTTAGGGACATAGTTTAGTGGCATGGTAGTGGAAGGTATGGTTGGACTTGATGATCTTAGAGGTCTTTTCAAACCTTAGTGATTCTGTGATTCAAATCAGTTCATAATGCAGTTCAGTGTGGAGGCAATATTGCAGACCACTCTTCAGGTCTTCAGCTGAAGTCCCATAGGTTCCCATGTGTGCCATCCATATGTTCAGTGAGGTAGGATAGCTTCCAAATGGTTAGTAGTGTGCAAAATTAATTATGGATGTAACTTTGCCTTCAAAACTCTGACTGCAGTATTGGATGTCCTTTTTGAAAATGCTAGATCTGATTCTCTGAGTTTCTTGGCCCCTACAGCTTCTGTTAAAAGGCAGTGGGGTTGTTTTGCTCAGACTACATATATGATTGGAAACATGAGATGAAATAGTGCGTGCAAAAATTTGGAACGGATATCTGAGCATACCTCCACTTGAACAGTAGTTTTAGCAGGATACCAGGAAAATCCCATGCTGATCATTCTGTAACATCCCACTGATTTTTGAGTGGAATTTTCTCCAATACTGCCTAAACATCTGAAGCTAAACAAGATATAAAATACAGAAATCACTTTATTCTCTTGAGACAGATCTTTTTCAGATCTGCCTCCAACAATCTGCTGGTGAGGAGCTTTCATAACGGATTTGTGATTTTTACTGGGTGTGTTTTGGTGCTTTCAGAATGAATGGCAGCCACTTCAAGGATGAAAAAGCCATGGTAGCCAGCCAGAACTCGGATTTGCTGGATGATGAAGAGGCAGAAGATGAAGTAATGATGGATGAAGAAGATGAAGAGAGTGAAATTGCAGGGAAAGCAGTAAAAGAGCCTGTTACGAGTGACATGCACGAGGGGACTCCAGAAGAGGATTACGAGGAAACGAGTACTTTGGATGTGAACTGCAAAGCTTCCCCTGGCAGGTTGGTTCCTTCCTGGTATTGGTGTGCCCAATATATGAAATAAAAACAATAAACCATACAAGAGTGCCAGCGCCAAACTATATGCCATGGGAACCAGTCCCAAGGAGCCAGCCTCCCAGTTACGATAGCAACACAGGTTTGTGTTTGGGTCATTACCAGCCTGTTTTCAGTCTCCTCATGCAATCTGTAGCCCTTAAGAGGACAAATAACTGTGCTGGGGAGCTATTGTCAGGTGCTGGGTGAGACAGGAAATGTTTATGGGAGAGACTTTATCTGCTCTGTAAACTAACCTGGATCTCCTATAAAGGTCTTGTGAAAGGCTGTGGAAACACCAGGAGAGAGATGACCTCTCCCTCCTTTGCTCCAACTACCCACCCTCTTCTTTAGAAAAGAAAGGAGAATCTATTTTATTTTAAGATGAGGCTTCTACAGGGCCAAGGTGGTTCAAGCTCCTAAAAAAGGGGGAAATTGCTCAGATGTGTGAGAGGAGAAGGGAATGCAGAGAGGATTGTTCAATTGACCTTAAAACCTTTGTGGTGTTTTTGTAGGTATAAAGAGGAGGAGTATAACAAGACCGGACTTTCAGCTTTGGACCACATAAGGCACTTCACAGATAGCCTCAAAATGAGGAAAATGGAAGAAAATCAATATAGTGAAGCTGAGTTGGCAGCTTTCAATGCTTCCCAGCTGCCAGAGGACCTAAAACAGCCGTTGTACAGGAAATCCAAATCCCAGGTAAAAGCTTAACTCTGTTAAAATGTTATTGTCACCAAATACTTGAAGGATTAAACTGGTAGTGTGTGGCAGGCAGGGTTGTTCCAGCTTCAGCAGACAGGGCTGTGTGCTCCACCTCCACAAACTTCAGCCTGCCGCAGCCTCTCCCCTCTCCGTTCCCACTGCACCTAGGAGGCATAGCAGGGTGCTGTGGTCCCTAATAAAGGTGGATTTTCTTACCTTTTTTTGCTGTTTTTGTTCATTTCTGCCACACACCAGAATGCCATGATGAGGAATAGTCCCACTCTGCTTTCATACAGCTGATGGAGTTTAGCTGCAGCCTTGCAGGGATGTGACTTGATCTTCTGGCTGGCTTGGCTTTTGGGGTTGTTTGTTTCTTGCTTTTTTGCTTTGTTTGCTTGCTTTGGAGGGTTTTTTTTTAACATTTTGGATGTTATCACCTCTAGGTCCTCTGGATATTTTTAAACCAACAATAACTAGACTGATATCCTAGTGCTATGTCTTGCATTTAAAAAAAAAAGAATTAAAATGACTCTTTATAGCCACTTTAAAAGATTTCTGTCTCAAAAACTGCAGAATATGCTGGTAGAAAAGGTCAGTGAAGGAGACTGTGGTATTTGGTGAAATACAGGACCAGCCAAGGGATAATGTGATTCCTCAGGCTCTTGAAAAGAGTCTGTTGTGCCAAGAATCTGAAAGCAAAGGAGACTCTGGGACCTTGTCTACTATCAAAGGTTTTTCAGAGCTCCGTGAAGCCAGATGAAAGCAGAAATTATTATTGCTATTAGCAAGTCAAGAAGTGTCAGTGAAAAGGTTGACAGTAGTTTTACCTAATGCCTTTGATAGTTTTAAAATACATTGAGAGCAGCAGTTGTAGCCTAAATGATGCCCTTGACCGCATAGGGGTGGCGTGGGTCCAAGCTTGGATCCACAGCTCAGAGAGCTGGGCCTGTTTAGCCTGGAGAAGAGAAGGCTGAGGAGGGATCTTATCAGTGCTTATCACTACTTAAAGGGTGGATATCAGGAGGATGGGACCAGTCTTTCTTTTGTGATACCTAGTGACAGGACTAAAGGCAATGGGCTAAAACTAACACCCAGGAAGTTCCATCTTAACATGAGGAGGAACTTTTTTCCTTTGAGGGCAGTGAAGCACTGGCCCAGGCTGCCCAGGGAGGTCCTGGAGTCTCCATCTCTGGAGATACTCAAAACCTGACTAGACACAATCCTGTGCAAGCTGCTCTAGGTTCTCTTGCTCTTGCAGGGGGTTTGGACTAGATGATCTCCAGAAGTCCCTTCCAACCCCTAACATTCTGTGATTCTGTGACCTTGACCTCTTTGTCCTCCTTTCCCCATCCAGGCGTACGCGATGATGCTCTCTCTCTCCGACAAGGACTCCCTTCATTCCGCATCCCACAATTCTCCCAACATGTGGCACAGTATGGCGCGAGCCGCCGCCGAATCCAGCGCCATTCAATCCATCAGTCACGTATGACAGTGTGAAGGCTTAACCAAGAATGGGACCAAGTCCAAAACCAGTAGCATGGCTCTTTCCTATATGACTGTTTAAAAAAGACTGCTGAGCAGAATGCCTTAGAAATCTGCAGGGTCACTCATTTAAAGTCTGGTGACCTTAAACTGAATAATTTTAAAAAAAAAAGAAAGAAACTATTTATTCTCAATATTTTGTTTTGCACAGCAAAGGCAGCTGCTGACTTCTGGAGGATCAGTGCGACTTAAAAAGAGAAAAAAAACGTAAATAAAATAAAATTAAAAGGTTCAGTGGATTATGTAAACCAAGGCTGAGAAAAAGTGTCTTCCAGTTCACCCAGCTTCGAGGGGCAGGGGCAGAAGGGTTAAGACTGCATTGCTACACACATGGGCACTCCTTTAAAGTAGGAACTGAACTGATTTTTCCTTTTGTATAAGATAGTTTGACACAGAATTGGGAACAGTTGCTTTTATGTACAAATCTCTTCGTTAAAGCTTTATGCATTTTAGCCCTTCAAAGGAAGAAACTAGTTCTATCAACTGCACACTATCCATCATAAACGTAGAAAGAAGTAACAGGGAATATTTTGTTCTCTTTGCAATTCTTTTTGCCTTCTCAACTGCATTGTTTTAAAAAAAAAAAGAGGAAAAGCAAGGAAAAAAGAAAAGAGGAAAAAAAAAGAACTCTGAGAAACAATACATAAGAGGTTTGTGTATATTGTAAACTATGAATGTTCACTACTCCAAGAAGCTAAATCATCCCGATAATTCCGTGAAAACACCGCATTCATCGACAGCACCACTAGTTCCAATCATTGTAAGGAGCTCTTTGATTTTTGACAATCATGTCACTCTTTTGTTGTCTTGTTTCCTTTCCCCTCTTAATTTCTTCTTTTGTGTTGTGTGTACCATGTATTTATTTGTTGGCAAACGATGGTTTGTTGATTCCAATAGCACTGTTCCAATAACAAACAGCACTGCTCCAGTCCCCCACTGCGTGTTACGATGTAAGGCACCCGAAAAACAAAGTCAGGTGACCTGATCTGTGTATATGGGAGTGCAAAACAGTGTTTGAAATTTTCTTACATTCCTCTTTTATTTTATTTTTTTTGCCTTTTAATGAACTAAATAACTAATAGATGCGACTTAGGATTATTATTTTTGTTTTGTAATACAGTAAATTGATTCGATTGTATAAACAGTTATAATTTCTTCATGAAAGCATGATTCTTCTGATTAAAAAAAAAAAAACTGTACCCAATATTTTATGCTGGTTGTCTGCAAGCTTGTGTGATGTTATGTTCATGTTAATCCTATTTGTAAGATGAAGTGTTCCAAATTTATGTTTAAAAAGAAAAAAATAAAGAAATAACAGAAGGTATTCAGTTATTTTTGGGGGTTTTTGTTTTGGGGTTTTTTTTGGCCTTTAGTGAGGGACCAGATTTATTTTTTCCTTTTGTTTATAATCTCATTTTTGGAATAATCAGCAAGTTGAGGTACTTTCTTTAAATGCTTTGTACAATGTAACTGTTACGCATTTCAGTACATTACTATGGGAGGATCAACTTTAAAAAAAATAAAAAAATAAAGGACTACAAAACTGAAGGGATCTTTTTTCCTTATTGTCTTGGGTTTGTCTGGGTCAGGGCAAAAAAATAGCATATTTCATGTGCAGTCTGGGGAGCAAAGACTTGTGTCTGTTGGGTCATGAGGATAAGGGTAAGCAGAGGATCATAAAATCATTTAGGATGGAAAAGACCTCTAAGATCATCAAGTCCACCATTAACCTAACACTGCCAAGTCGCCTCTAAACCATGTCCCTAAGCTCCACATCTACATGTATTTTAAACACTTCCAGGTGATGGTGATTCCACCACAGCCCTTGGGCAGCCTGGGACAATGCTTATCCACTCTTTCAGTGAAGAATTTTTATCTAACATCCAACCTGAACCTCCCCTGGTACAACTTGAAGCTGTTTCCTCTCATCCAGTTGCTTGTTACCTGGAAGGAGAGACCAAACCCTACCTCACTCTAACCCCCTTTCAGGTAGATGAAGAGAGTGAGGTGGTCTTTCCTGAGCCTCTGCCAGGATAAAAAAAAACATTTCCCTCAGCTTTGTAAGCCCTTCACCAGCTTTGTTGCGTCATTTTTGTCCTCAGCCCATCTATACTTTGACTTGGTTTGTAACCATCATGTAGCAACCAGGGCATCAGAAGGGCTGAATCCAAATCCAGCAAGGACAGATAAGGGCTGCCTTTGGTTTGTTCTTGAGCCTCGTGCCCAAGTCAGTGGCAAGCTGAGGCTTACAAGCCAATGGGTTTGATGCAGGAAGCCTAAACCACACCTGGAAAAGAAAGAACAAAACTAAACTAAAAAAAAAAAAAAAGAGCCTGTGTGCATGTTCTTGTCCTCTCTTCACTGGCCTGAGCCAATGGTCAGGTAAAGGCAGATAATTGCATAAATGGGCTATTATTTTTAGAGCAGTTAAAGTCACCATGAAACTTGGGTTTAGGTTTCTGCCAAGTAAAGAGAACAAATAGATTAATCAAGTCAAGTTTTATCTGCAAACAACTTTCCAGATCGTTTTCCCCTTTAATTTGATGCAATGACAGTTCTTATCAGCTCTGCCTTCACCTGCACTAGATGAAAGGGGTTTGAGGAGGTGGAGAAAGGGTGGGACAGTTTCTCCTGGGTTTAATGTTCTGGGTTAAAGTAGCGCACTCCCATCATGTAACTGTCAGAGAAAGTACTCCCTGAACTGAGAAGAAGGGTTAGTTTAACCTGCACATGACCATGCCACCAACTCATCCAATCCCCAGGCTGTTGTTCCCATTGACAACCTTCAGCTTTGTGTTTTCATATCAATTTATCCCACCCAGCAGCACTGCCTACAGGGTGTGATGAGCAGAGGGGGATGAATACATACCCCAAGGGTCCTTCAGCTCCATGTAGATACCTTACAGTCACCTGGATTCTCATTGCCCTTTCTCAGTGGCAGAGTTACTCACCTGAAAAGCAAATTCACATTTGATTAACCTTCTCATCCTCCAAATAAACAAAGAAAACTGGATCATTTTTCTCTTTGTGGCACGCTCACCCTGATAATCTGCACAGATACACTTGTCCAGCTGCAAATGGAGTGCTAAGTGAGGAACAATGTTTCTAGCTTTCTGCTACAGTGACCTATTTTTAGGGGGAAAAAAAGAATGATTTCAATACTTTTAAAAAAACCAACAACCTTCAGCTTATTTCAGCATCATCCTACTGCTCACCCTCCCTGTAGTAGTTTTCCACAAGTCAACAAATCATTCCCATGTGATACAGCAGCCTGACTAGATGAAGGAACTGCCCATTACCACCTCAATTCCTATCTACAGAATCTAACAAAGCACCAGCATGACAAGATGATTAATCAATATTTCACCCTGGCCCAGATCCTCAATAGCACTGCAGGTCCGAGTGGCTGTTCCCGTGTCAGCCCTGCTGTTCTACTGCATTAACAGACACATCTGTGGAGTAATGGGAGGGGAAGTTATTACAAGAGCATTTGTGAGGCTGCTTTTTGGGTTTTTTTTGCACAGTGATTCAGTTTGGCCCATTGCTCCTTGCACGTCTTGAACTTTAAAACTTTCTGTCAGGTTCCTCTTGCTCAGACAGAGGGAGAACTGCTGCAAAGTCCTGGATCATTTTGCTGCACTCTGCTGCCTTCCAGCTATATTAAGTCTCATTTGTGGTTTTGCTGGTCAGTCATAGAGTGATGTGGAAAAGCTAGTTCATCTTAAAGATGCTTCCAGTAGGGATTTAAACAAGACAAAGTCATCCAGCACCAAACAGAAGACCCTTTCTCCATGTCAGAGACAGTATACCTTGCCAGGACTCCTGTTATAAGGCAAATGTGTTCTGCAGCCTGGCCAAAACCATCCTTTTCCCCATCCCATTGAAGGGCTGTGTAGGTTTCTGAGTATACCTAGCCTCTGTCTTCCAGCAGCATGATTAATTCATCTTTTGTTTCTATACAGAAAGTGGTGCCAGCTTTAGGAAAGGCTCACAGCTTTACAGTTCACAGTCAGTTAATGAAGTCTAGGGAGAAGGCGTAGGAGAGAACAGCAAGTAAAAGTAACAAAAAATACTGTATTCCTTTTCGTTCCCTCTATTTTTTTTCCCAACTCAGATTATCTTGCTGCTAGAAGAAACCAATTCTCAGCATAATTTACTGTTTTCCCAGAATGTAGATTTTACTCAGACTAACACTGAAATAATCCCTGAGGAGAGGCCTCACTGCCACACAGTGATTCAGGAACTCCTGCTACATCTTAGAATCATAGTTGAGAAAGACCTCAGAGATCATCAAGTCCAATCACCCACCCAACATGATCATGCTCACCACTAAACCATGTCCCCAAGTGCCACATCCACACATTTTATGCGGTCTTTTTTAACACAAGACACTCCACCACCTCCCTGGGAAGCCTGTTCCAGGGCTTGATAAGCCTCTCAGTGATTAAATTTTTCCTAATATCTAATCTGAACCTTGTAACACTGAAGCCTTTTTCCCCAAAACTACCACCTAAATTTTGCTTGGGACTGGTTGCCCCCCTGGGTATGACCATAAACCAGAAAGAACACAGACCCCTTTGCTGCCACATGCTGGAAGCAGAACCTTCTCTCTTTATCCATATTTTAAAGGCAATTGAAGCTATTTGTATCTATAAAACCACCAAGGGACAGTTTATTAGGAAAGGTGCTGTGGAAATACAAAAGTAGTCTTGTCTAACAGGTTAGGTTGGTTAGCAGTATCTGCTCCATCTGTCTGAGCAGAGGGTCTGAAAGAAGGCACCTCCAGAAAGCACCCTCCTTTTTCCTGCTTTATTTTAATACTAATTAATTCCAGAAAGGCTAAAGAACTGTGATGAAACACTACACTTCTAAGAAAAAATTTTGCCCGAGAGTCTTAAAGCAGGCCTCCCAGCTTGGGAGGGTCTAGTGGGAGAAGAGGGTTAGTGGTCATTTTGATGCTTAAATTATCAGTAATTAAGAAGTTGATTTTCTGGGATTGAGGAAAATTTTAACCAGCTGCTTCTTTCAGGTCTTTACTCCTCATTTTCATTAGCATGTGCTAAGGCAATCTGGAAAATATATTTAGGTCTACATTATGCTGTGTCAAGACCTCAGCATCTGTACCTTGGGGCAGATACATGTGAGATAGCTGAGGGTAGATGTGCCAGCAGGCACATGTGGAAGTGTTCAATTTGTAATATGATTATAGCCCCAAAACAAAGCCTGCTTGATACCTGTGGCATATTTGTTTCATGGTAAGCACAGAAAATTCTCAAGAACCGTGTCGTGTTTCGCCTCACCAGCCAACTCAAACTAGAGAAGTAGCTCTTTAATTCCTGGGGAATCTCTTTCAACAGGCACGTGTCAGGCCCAATTAAGGTCCAGGCAGCCCCACACTAATTGGCTTGAGGTATGCAGTGGTAGGACGTGGGCATTTAGCAAAGCAGCTCCTTTGTCCAGGCCAGCGCCCACCCTCACGCCAGTCTGTCTCTCTCTTCCCCAAGGTGGAGAAACTCCTGCTAGAAAATCGCCTGAAAAAAGCTCACAACTGGAGTTAGAATGGAGGATAAGACAGCTCAGGGTGCTTAGGCAGCAGGTCACCACACAGCCTCCTGCATGGAAGTCACCATCATGGGAGGCAAAGGCGAAGTGCATCCTCTGCCCACATAACGCCAACCATGGCATCAGCATCTTCCAATGATGCTCTCTTGTCTCATCTGCAGACCTTCTACTCTCAAAGGGTTTTTTCTTCTTGCATCTGAAGTGCAAGTACGCCAGAATAGAGGAAAAAAAATGAAGCGATGAGCTGAGATATGGAGATGAATTCAGGCAGTCAGCCTCCTCCTGAATTTCATCAGGATTTGTGTGAAAAATCCCAGCAACGAACACCATTTCAGGTCATCCATGATCCAAATGAAAGGGAGATTTTGGAGGACAGAGACTAACAATCTTCACTCCAAACTAATTCTTACAAGCATTTTAATGATTTAGATCTTCCTAGTTGCAGAACTGTTTTACTGTACTCAGTTCTCTCATAGCATCATAGAACAGTTTGAGTTGGAGAGGGCTTCTCGAAGTCATGTAGTCCATCTCCCCCCAACATCTTCAACTAGATCAGGTTGCTCAGAGCCTGTCAAGGTTTAGGGCTAGGATGACCACCAACCCAGTGACAGATATTCTCTATCACCGCCTTTTTCCCCACTCTAGGAAGGAAAAAAGGAATTAACAGAGAGAGACTTGTGGATTGGAAATGAAAACCTAAACTACTTCAATGAAAATAATAACAATAAAATGAAATATATATAAATATATACAAAACAAATACCAAACCCAAACACCCCTTGATAGCAACTATGCCACCATCACCACTGATACTGCAGCAGGAACAGGAAGTGGAGTAAATCCTTTCCCCCCCCCCAAAACCCAACAAAAATCTTGAACCAGCCTAAATTTGGCATGGTACTGAGGGAGAAGCAGCATGCAAGGGCAATCAGTAGGAAGGCACTGAAGCAGCTCAGTCACCTCTCCATA
The DNA here is from genome assembly GCA_013396975.1 of Bucco capensis. Taxonomy (NCBI): domain Eukaryota; kingdom Metazoa; phylum Chordata; class Aves; order Piciformes; family Bucconidae; genus Bucco; species Bucco capensis. The sequence goes on from VWZO01014660.1 coordinate 679,291, forward strand.
AGAAAACTCCCTCTGGAGCACAAGTGCAAAACCAAACCAACCTAACATGGTGTAACGGCAATGGCACTGGCCAAAAATTTCACTAAGGGAACTCCCTGTGTCACTCTTTACGTTGCTCAGATACTGGTGGTGTGTGTAATACAGAAGTTTCCTCAAAACCTCTCATTATTTTCGCTTTTTTTTTTTTACTATAGAGTCAAAAAATCTGGCTTTCTCAGCTCACTGCTAGTTCCAAAATATAACTTCCTCCTCCACCACTCTGCCACTGAATTTGTCAATATTTCCTCTTTGGAAACTCTCAGGAGTCTGGGCAGGGTGTGGGTTTCTGCTCTAGGACAGCACTGCCTAGGGTAAGCGAGGCTGGGGCGTCTTAGGGCAACACTTTGCCCTTGGAAAGTATAGTCTAGCTACTCTTCTCATAGAAAAACCAGGAAAAACAAAGCAGCATGTTTTTTTTAAACCTGAGGAACCAGCCTCATAAATTATCCATTTATAATGTTTCTTCATTTGAGCTGAAACAATGATCCCAGTCCAAGTGGCCACCTACTTTGTTGTCCAAATGTCTCGTGCAGTTTGGATCCTACAATGCATGATCTCAGTAGGGTTATCAGTTATGTCATGCATTATCCAGCCTCCAATCAGCGTAGTGGGAAACAACATTTTCATTTAATACCAGGAGAAACAGTGGAAGTCAGCGATTGATACCAACACAATGATGGGAAAAAGTGTCCAGAGGTGCTACTCACTTAATCTCACTTTACAACATCTTGAAAATTCAATAGAAAGGACTTTGCTAACAATACCAGAATGACATACCACTGATTATTGTTCCTAAAGCTCTTAACAATAAGAAAGCTCTCTAAATATATCTCAACAAAAAACATATAACAGTTTGTTTCTTTTTTTTTTTTTTTTTCTGCAGAGCACATAGTATTAGTCAACAATTGTTGTGTTGTGTGAGCCCATTAGGGCTGCTGGCTGGTAATGTTCTGGGAAATGAGCTCTTGAAAGATTTCTTTTTTTGTTATGTTTTTTCTTTTTTAAACATGCCTAACAATTGTATCTTAAAAACAATCCTGGAAGCATTAGGTATCTACAAACTGCAAGGACCCACTCTAACTTTCTTAAGGCTGAAGAAAGAATACCTACCCTTGCATTTTATACACTCAGTTCAGAATTCAGCCATGAGAAGCAACTTCTAGCTCAGAGAAGAAACAAACTTTTTAAGGACCAACTGTTTCTTGTTAAGCCTCTGGTCTCTTCAGGGTTGGGTGAGTTCTCCTAAGGACACATGAGCACTTTCCTGGTTCATCTCTCCTCAGGAGCCAGAGCCCTGTTTAATATGGCTTTAAGAAAGGGTTCAAATGCAGTTAAAGTGAACAACAAATGCACCATGACATTTCCCTCAGAAGGAAAGTTGAAATCGGCATTTTTACTGTTAAACCCATGCTTTAGAGGTTGAGCTAGCAATCACTGGTTAGTCAACAGAAGAGTCTAATAGAAGAAGTCTACTACAGAAAGAGCCTGAAAGTATTTAATTGCTCAGCACCCTCCAGGAGCAGCATCCACCTTCAAGGCTCTTCTTGCTAACACACAAATGAAACCACATATGGGAGCAAAATGCTTCCCTGGCTTTGCAGCATCATGCCCACAGCTCTGTTCCATTGCTCTGATATCACAGATCACTTTGGTGCCTATGGCCATCCAGAAACATGCTGCTGAAGATGAAATAATAATTTAATTTCCTTTGATATTATTTACATTTCAGAAGGAAACCAGCCCCTTACACATTGCACTGATCTACACTGCACTTACAGCTTCAGCAGGCCAATGAAAGATTCCCTAAAAATCATTCACTGCAGTAAACATTGAATCACATTACAGAGTCAACAGCAGAGAAATTTTGAATGAAATAAATGTGTTGTGTTTGAGGATATCAAGTGAAATATCCACTGGATTTTCTTCCGTTGCGTGCTCTTAATCGCTCTGTTTATTATTGCAGTGGTTAATATGCAATTCCTAAAACAGATCCAGAAGGTGCTTTTAGCTGCCTGACTGTTAGCCCACACCACCAAATTCTGCTTTCCAACCAGCCTTTTGCAATCCTAGCTTGATTTCACCTTAAACACTTTTTGGAATGATTATTTTTGTTCTCTGAGCTTAGACATTAGTTGTATAGATTCAGTTAGGATTTGTTTGCCATCGATATAAACAACATTTACTGGCTACAAGATGTATCAGAAGGAAAAAAATTTAACTTCTGAGAACCTTTTGGGATGATCAAATGAATGGAGCCAGAAAACATTGGGAAAATCTGACCTGACAGCTGACCACTTGGCACCACCACAGAGTATTAGTTATTGCCCATCAATACACCCCAAATTTACTTAGAGAAATGGATCCATTATGTACTGTACTTGGAAATTTTTTCCCTCCCCCACTATGGGAGTCCTTCAAAGCACCTTCTGATACACTTTGGGACACCTGGTATTGATCCAACCATCTGATTTCTGCCAGTTGAGTATATTTACATAAACCTTTCTATTAAGCAGTAAATACTAAGTATTTATTAAGCATTAAGCAAGATTTTGTTTTCTTATCCTTTCTCTAGTATTTAAGTATAGCTTTGTTTAGAGACATTACTCCACACAGTAACCTGAGAAAGGAAGCATCAGATAAATTAGGAGCTGACCCTCCCAAAGGCAGGAGGAGAAATACTCCTGGACTTGACATGGGTTGAAACACAGCTTTGCACATTTTACTGCTTTTCACTCCTCCCTGATTTTATATAATTATAATATATATTGCATATAATAACACTTATAAGTACTGCATATAATTGCATATACATTTATGCAACATGTAGGTAGCATTTATTGTTCTCCAAAGGGATGGTGGCAACCACTGTGGCCATGACTGACCGTGGAAATAAGGAGATGGCTTCAGATTATCTGTGGTTGAAGGGTGTGGGGGTCCACATGCCTGCACCCAGCTGGAGTGTGTGTGTGTCTCCTGCACTGGGGTCAGAGCAGGTCAATGCATGGCAGAGCTGGTGGCGGTTGCTGTTGTTGGTTGGTTTTGAAGTCAAGTCATAGGAAACAGCTTGAATGGCTGGAGCCAGAGTGTCTCTGCGAGGGGCAGCCAGATACAAAAAGCCACACAGGGCTCTATCGGTGCTTAACTACTTTGTTGTTTTCAAAAATGCTTTTTAATCCCTTTTGAAAGGTTCCAACTGTCCCAAAGGCTCCTCACTGAGAGCTGGGTGCCTTTGAGGACATGGAGCAAAGCACCAAATTCCCTTTGCAAACCCTTCTCCCTAACGCAGTCCTGTCACCCAAAAGTCTCTCCCTCAAGGGATAGAGACCTGCCCCAGAGACACCCACAGGTGAAATCGAAGAGCCAAAATACTTTTGTTGAGGGTATTTCCTGCTTTATGCAGGGCATTGCCCATGCCCCTGCCCACCAAGGGGTCACTGAGCCCAGTTCTTCTGCAGGACAGCTGGGGCATGTTTTCAAAGGTGTGCAAGTCACCAGCAGCTCTGGCAGTGGGATGGGATCAAACCTTGGAGATCAGAGCTCTCGTCCGGGCACGCTGCCTTGGACCCACGCTGCAGCCCAAGAGCTGCTCTTACATGCCTGCAAAAATATGTACCCCAGTGACCACACAAGTAAACATGTGCCTCGTGAGCAACATGATTCATATGTGATCTGAGGTTTTAGGAACAGAGATCTGTGCATTTTTTTAATGCTATCCAGCATGTTTGAAAGCACAATCCAGGAACATGAAGACTTCGTGTAAATGATTTTCCATTATTTATTGTATTTATATATATATATATAATACCTTGCCCCAAACCTTATAGTAAAAACTGGCACAAGCTCTTTGACAAAGGTAAAACCTTAACCAAGCCTTAAATGCCTGCTGGGATTGCTGCAGTTATTTGCAGGAACATCCAAAGTGTGGCCTGCCAGTGGGCGATGGACAGTCCCTGCCTCCCTGCAGACACCCTGCTTGTAGGCACAACATTTCTTGTCTGTATCAACCTATCTAATGTGAGGAATAAAGTGTGTCCAACTTATTTCAGCTGTTTGTCGTGGGCAGTCTCTTTGATCAGCCAGTGCCTGAGCATTACTGAGCACACAGGAAAATGGACACCTTAGGTAAAGAACTAGCCGCCGCTAAAGGGCTGTCGACGTTGCCAGCAGTCATTAGGCAGCCTTTGGCTTTGAACAGGAATATCAGAAGCCAGGGGACAAATCCCCCCTTCCCTAGCCCCGGGGCAATGTTTCCCAGTGCTCGCCTCGAGGCACCGATCCACCTAAACCTCGCAGCGACTCCAAAGAAGTAGCCAGGGTTTAGTTAACCCTGGCTTGCATTCCTGACTCTGGTTTTGTTTGAAGAGCGTAAGGCGAGGAGGGAATCCTGCGAAGGGTTCCTTTGAATGGTGTGGGTGATTTATTTTCCTTCGCAGAGCAGTGCAAAGCCCTCCCAGCCCTAATTGCCGGCTGCTCTCTCGTGGCTGCTCAGGGAAGTGCTCATGGTCTCTCCCCCAGCTGAGACCAGGCTTTCTTCAAAACAAATTAAAGAGAAGGGCTCTTCGCCAACTTGAAGGAACTCTGGATGACTGTAAAGTCCCCAGTAAGAGGATTCTTTACAGCCCAGTGCCCAAGCACTGTGCTACCACTGCTCCTTGCTGGGCTGGTGTTGCAGAGTAAATTCAGATTTTTACCAAATTATTGCCTGTTTTTAGTAGCCAAGAAACAAGAAGGAGCTAAATGAGTTCTTGCTGGGCAGAGGTACCAGTAATGACCTCCTTTCTTTCCATTATCTGGTAGCTTGGCACAAGTGAGACTGCACCTTGGGTACTGGGTTCAGTTTTGGGACCCTTATTACAAGAAGGACAAGTAGGTGCCAGAATGTATCCAAAGAAGAGCAATGAAGCTGGTGAAGTGTCTAGGGCACAAGTCTTGTGAGCAGCAGCTGAGGGAACTGGGGATTTTTAGCCTGGAGTAGAGGAGGCTCAGGGGAGACCTTCTCGCTCTCTATAACTACCTGAAAGGAGGCCGGAGCAAGGTGGGGGTTGGTCTCTTCTCCCAAGTGATGAGCAAAAGGCCAAGAAGAAATGGCCTCAAGTACACTAGGGGAGGTCGAGGTGGGACATGAAGAACAATTTCTTCCCCAAAAGTGTTGTCAAGCCCTGGAACAGGCTGCCTGGGGCAGTGTTGGAATTACCATACCTAGAGGTATTTAATAGGTGTAGCTGTGGTGCTGAGGGACATGGTTTAGTGGTGACCTGGCAGTGCTGGGTTAACAATGGAACTTGATGATCTTAAAGGTCTCTTCCAACCAAAACAATTCTACGATTCTATAGTGATTTTGAAATTCTACTTTACCTTTTTTAGTATACGGAGCGTAATACATGAGCCAGACCTGAGCAGTGAAGAAAGGCTGTCTTGATTCATTGCACTCATATGATTTTGGCTGCAGTAAATTCACTCTCCTCCTACAGCATGCAATTTGAGGGTTTATTGAATACTGGCACAAACAGAGGGGAATCATCAAAGTCTAGATAATTGCAGGGCTTTTTCTCTTTTTTGCTTCTGCTGTCATTGCTTTACNGATACAAAAAGCCACACAGGGCTCTATCGGTGCTTAACTACTTTGTTGTTTTCAAAAATGCTTTTTAATCCCTTTTGAAAGGTTCCAACTGTCCCAAAGGCTCCTCACTGAGAGCTGGGTGCCTTTGAGGACATGGAGCAAAGCACCAAATTCCCTTTGCAAACCCTTCTCCCTAACGCAGTCCTGTCACCCAAAAGTCTCTCCCTCAAGGGATAGAGACCTGCCCCAGAGACACCCACAGGTGAAATCGAAGAGCCAAAATACTTTTGTTGAGGGTATTTCCTGCTTTATGCAGGGCATTGCCCATGCCCCTGCCCACCAAGGGGTCACTGAGCCCAGTTCTTCTGCAGGACAGCTGGGGCATGTTTTCAAAGGTGTGCAAGTCACCAGCAGCTCTGGCAGTGGGATGGGATCAAACCTTGGAGATCAGAGCTCTCGTCCGGGCACGCTGCCTTGGACCCACGCTGCAGCCCAAGAGCTGCTCTTACATGCCTGCAAAAATATGTACCCCAGTGACCACACAAGTAAACATGTGCCTCGTGAGCAACATGATTCATATGTGATCTGAGGTTTTAGGAACAGAGATCTGTGCATTTTTTTAATGCTATCCAGCATGTTTGAAAGCACAATCCAGGAACATGAAGACTTCGTGTAAATGATTTTCCATTATTTATTGTATTTATATATATATATATAATACCTTGCCCCAAACCTTATAGTAAAAACTGGCACAAGCTCTTTGACAAAGGTAAAACCTTAACCAAGCCTTAAATGCCTGCTGGGATTGCTGCAGTTATTTGCAGGAACATCCAAAGTGTGGCCTGCCAGTGGGCGATGGACAGTCCCTGCCTCCCTGCAGACACCCTGCTTGTAGGCACAACATTTCTTGTCTGTATCAACCTATCTAATGTGAGGAATAAAGTGTGTCCAACTTATTTCAGCTGTTTGTCGTGGGCAGTCTCTTTGATCAGCCAGTGCCTGAGCATTACTGAGCACACAGGAAAATGGACACCTTAGGTAAAGAACTAGCCGCCGCTAAAGGGCTGTCGACGTTGCCAGCAGTCATTAGGCAGCCTTTGGCTTTGAACAGGAATATCAGAAGCCAGGGGACAAATCCCCCCTTCCCTAGCCCCGGGGCAATGTTTCCCAGTGCTCGCCTCGAGGCACCGATCCACCTAAACCTCGCAGCGACTCCAAAGAAGTAGCCAGGGTTTAGTTAACCCTGGCTTGCATTCCTGACTCTGGTTTTGTTTGAAGAGCGTAAGGCGAGGAGGGAATCCTGCGAAGGGTTCCTTTGAATGGTGTGGGTGATTTATTTTCCTTCGCAGAGCAGTGCAAAGCCCTCCCAGCCCTAATTGCCGGCTGCTCTCTCGTGGCTGCTCAGGGAAGTGCTCATGGTCTCTCCCCCAGCTGAGACCAGGCTTTCTTCAAAACAAATTAAAGAGAAGGGCTCTTCGCCAACTGGAAGGAACTCTGGATGACTGTAAAGTCCCCAGTAAGAGGATTCTTTACAGCCCAGTGCCCAAGCACTGTGCTACCACTGCTCCTTGCTGGGCTGGTGTTGCAGAGTAAATTCAGATTTTTACCAAATTATTGCCTGTTTTTAGTAGCCAAGAAACAAGAAGGAGCTAAATGAGTTCTTGCTGGGCAGAGGTACCAGTAATGACCTCCTTTCTTTCCATTATCTGGTAGCTTGGCACAAGTGAGACTGCACCTTGGGTACTGGGTTCAGTTTTGGGACCCTTATTACAAGAAGGACAAGTAGGTGCCAGAATGTATCCAAAGAAGAGCAATGAAGCTGGTGAAGTGTCTAGGGCACAAGTCTTGTGAGCAGCAGCTGAGGGAACTGGGGATTTTTAGCCTGGAGTAGAGGAGGCTCAGGGGAGACCTTCTCGCTCTCTATAACTACCTGAAAGGAGGCCGGAGCAAGGTGGGGGTTGGTCTCTTCTCCCAAGTGATGAGCAAAAGGCCAAGAAGAAATGGCCTCAAGTACACTAGGGGAGGTCGAGGTGGGACATGAAGAACAATTTCTTCCCCAAAAGTGTTGTCAAGCCCTGGAACAGGCTGCCTGGGGCAGTGTTGGAATTACCATACCTAGAGGTATTTAATAGGTGTAGCTGTGGTGCTGAGGGACATGGTTTAGTGGTGACCTGGCAGTGCTGGGTTAACAATGGAACTTGATGATCTTAAAGGTCTCTTCCAACCAAAACAATTCTACGATTCTATAGTGATTTTGAAATTCTACTTTACCTTTTTTAGTATACGGAGCGTAATACATGAGCCAGACCTGAGCAGTGAAGAAAGGCTGTCTTGATTCATTGCACTCATATGATTTTGGCTGCAGTAAATTCACTCTCCTGCTACAGCATGCAATTTGAGGGTTTATTGAATACTGGCACAAACAGAGGGGAATCATCAAAGTCTAGATAATTGCAGGGCTTTTTCTCTTTTTTGCTTCTGCTGTCATTGCTTTACTAGCTATTGTCTCTCTGCTCAGGAAAGCACAGCCAAATACCTCTCATAAGAAATAAGATATTAAAAAAGCCAATTTCGTCCTTTCTTCTATTTCTTTTCCTTGTGGTAGGACTTACTCTTATGTATGATATTTTACAGTCTCCAGGAAGTTTTTGGTTTCTTCTCCTATTTCACCATCCGTTTATTCCTCACTGTCTCTGAAAAATGTTATGCAAGATCCTTTTTTTTGTTAGCACCCAAACTGTTGGCCTCCTTCTAGAGATGGAAAACTAACACCTCTTCTCCATCAGGAGTTTGGCCTGTGAAATCCCTGGAGAAGCTTTCTATTAACCTCAGTGAGCACCAGACTGACTGCTAGGAGAACATCTTCCCTCCTCAGCCTTCCCCTACCATTTGCTTTTCCTGTTCTATCCCCACATTTCACCTCCCCTAAAAATCACCCAGAGATCATTGGCTGTTGCAGAAAAGACAACGGCTCCATCACACTCGAAATCTGAGCTCTCACATATGGTTGAAGTTAAGCTAAGGTCTTCTTCCCAGAAATGCTTTGTGAAGTTCTTCTCCAGGCAAGTCTTTTCCAGTAAGATAGTGTCTCCTTGCCTGCTATTTTGCTTAGTCTCGCTCTCTTTTATCTTCCTTGTCGAACTGAAATGTCACCATTCACTGCTAGCAGATGTGGTTTGGGATTCCTACATTCTTTTATGCCTTTATTTCAGTGCTTTCATCACAGCTTCTCTTTCAGCTAGGTGAATCAAAGGCCTTTCCATAGTCCAGTCAATGCAAGCTATACATGATGGCTTGTTTTATTTGGCAATCTTCTCCAGTATGTGATTCATTGTCTGCAGGTGATTCATAGTTAGGAAATTACATCTGAACCCTGCCAGTGCTTGTGGTTGATTAAAGTTCAGAAGTCCCTGTAGTCTGTTCACCAGCGCTTTTTTGTCAACTCAAATATTTGTGTGCAGTAAAGAACAGTAAAAAGTGGATGTGCTATTGACATGAGCAATTTACTTGAATGCTTGCATCTTTAGAAAGTTCTACCAAGATCTCCAGAACTGGCATGAAACTGTTTCACAATGTCTGACTAAATGAATCAGGTCTTACAAATAAATATCTGTCAAATTGTTCAATTACTCGGGATCCAGTCATTAAGCAATAAAATAAAGCAGTAAATAGGAGACATCTGCTACAAAGTGCTACAGAAACATAAGCATCTTTCTCAAGTTACCTTCTTTGCATTTTGGTATAATGATTCACCAAAAAATGTCTTACCCCAGGCAATCAAACATCAGAAAATTGTCCTCTGCAAAACAATATTGGCAGAGCATGGCACCTTACCTAAAAGCAAATACAGCTTCACGTCTCACTGGAGGCTACCCAGGAAAAGAGGAGAAGTCTGAACAGTTGATGTGCTGCAGCGTTATTAGGTGAGAGCAGATGGATCAGGATACTGAAACCTTGAAAGAAAAATCAGATTGGAAGTCATTGCTTGTGATCTTGAATTGATTTTTTTAAAGATGTAAAAGCTGCCCTTCCTTTGAAAGATAATATTTCCCATAATGGCCAAGAGAGAACTCAACTTCCTCTTTACATCAGAGGTGCCCACAGGAGTACCATTAAAACTCAAGGCAAGGATGGTTGAGGGGTTTAAACACTGGGTCTCTGAGGACCATCTGGTCAAATCCATTGCAGCAGTAACTGAATACCAAAGGTTGGCAACTTCTAGGTAGCTGCTGTCAGACCCAAAAGAGGAGAATGTCTCATTTCCATCAAATACATCTCCACATCAGGACTGCTGCTTTCCTCAGAAGGATGAGGGGCTTTTTGGCAGCATCAGCCTACAGTGTTGACCCAGAAAATGGTATTTCCAAGAACACAAATTAATTAAAATACCTTTTGGAAAGTCACTCAGACAACAGCAGATTTAAGGAGCTGTAGCCTCTTCCCTTTGCTTTCAAGGCAGCTTTCAGACTCGTTGCTTCGTCTAGAGTGTCAGTTTGCAGAGCTGTGCTGGATTCACTTTTCTTTGAGAAAGAAAATATTTTTAAAACTTATCTTGATAGTTATAGAATTTCCTGTGAAAGACACATTTTTCCTGCCAGAAGATTCCAACAATGCTCAAGTAGCACTTCAAAAACGGTACAGCTGGAATGACACTTGCATATTTTACTGGTAATGGAGCATAGTAAAAACAGAAATGGAAAGAATACTCAAGTATCCAAAGCTTATCACAGAAGTATCAGCTTCTTTCAGCCTTGTCTCTTTATAAGATTTCAGCACCAGCTGGTCTACCTATAGCTTGGCTTACAGATTATGTTTAGAAGTGGAATTGCACATATTAAACCCATACAGTCTGAAAATTTCTGTGTATAATTCAAAATTAGTTTCTAAACAGAAACCCTGTAGCTCCCCAGTGTTTCAGGTTGCTCCAGTTTCCCTGCACATACCTCCACTTACAGGATTGGGTGGGTTTTGCCAAAAGTGAGGTTTCAAAGATCTATTTAGGGATTTTATTTACTTTCTACAGCTCTCAAAAGCCTGAGAAGCTCCACCAAGTGTGTTTCAAACCTTCTCCCACTATGTTTGTTTAGACAAATATTTTTGCTTAGTTCAATTTCTCCCAGTGGAATTTCCTTTGGATAAGAAGTGGTTAAAAAAACCCCCACCCTCCCCCAGGAATTGACTGACTATAATTGGCAGCAATGTAGTAGGAACACTGGGACCTCATGAAATGCAAAATTGGATTAAAAAAAACAATAATCCTTAAAACAGGAGGTTAGGACCTCAGTTTTCCATCTCATCCAAGAAATTGCACCCAGTGCAATTTAAATAAAGACGTTCAACAACTAGGAGCTGAATGCTTGACTTGTAGCCACCCTTTAAACCTGTCTCAGGAGACACAGAAATGCTCCTGCTTAGGCAAGAATTTCCAAAATCCATCAGCTCCTTTCTGCTGGTCACCATGTGTGTTTGCAAGGTTCAGCAAAGTTCCAGGTCAGCTCTGCCCACTGAGATCAGCCTATGTTGCTCCTCTTTTATATAAAAACCACGAGCAATGACAATGAGTCTGGCATTTTCTTTGCAGGCAGTACTCAGCTTTGAATTCCTGCCTCATTTAGCTAAAGATATTTGGCTTGGTCACTCTTCCTCTTTGATAGCTTAGATATCAGTGCACTTTGCTTTCATGCACCATGTGCTTTTTATTTCAGGCTGTGCAAAAACCATGTCATGATGCTAGGGAAAATATAACCCCCTCGCATCCCAGGATAAAAAGCATGGTAGGCTATACAAATAGGTGTTCACTCTTCCATGACAAGTGTATGCACACTGAGCTGATAAATACATTAATTTCCAGTGTTTCTTTATGATTCAGACCTTGAGAGATGCACAAAACCCATCAGGAGTGGCAGAAGGACTTTCATGAGGAGCCATGCCTCTGGTTGAGCTATTTCTCAACTCTCTTTTTAATAAGCCTGAAAATGCCCAAGACAACAAATGTGTCCTTAAAGTAAGACTCAAAAGACAAAGCACACAAAAGATAGAACACAGAAGTAGTGTGGTTTGGGTTTTTTTTCCTGAATGGAAAAGCAATGTTATTTTAAAACTCCATTGTTCCTAGTTACGATATAGAAACTTATCACATGTTTTTAGGATGTATAAAAGAAGTTTAAAACAAACAGTGAGCACAAAGCAGCAATGTGGTGAGATCCCTTCTTGAAAGCCTGGAGAGACTCCTTGGAAACAACAACTCTTTAGAATCATTTACAAATGCTGCCCCATCTGTAAACACAAGAAACATCCTTAATGTAAACAGCATCCCTCGGTCTGGAAGTGCGAGGAGAAATGAACAGGAAGCAAGGCAGCAGAAGGAGGAATAAATCAGTGACAGACTTTTATGAAACAAGACATCTTGGTCCTTGCACATAGACTCACACACCAAACTCACTTATTAACTCCACATGGATCAAGCATGGATCTGTTGGAAAACAGAGCTTAGAGAGATGAGGAACATGAAAGGAACATCCAGAAACAGATGGGACATAACTTTTCCAATAAACCTGAACATCGATGAGGATCTTGCTTAGCAGCAGCTAAACTACTTCGTGCTGGGAGCCCATCAAAATTCACAAGCTTAACAACATTGGGCTGAATCTCTACATGTGGGTGGGAATTTGCAGAGGATAAATCTAGCATGTGATTTGAAGCTGCTGAGCTGTGTGGTTCAGATGGTCCCTCCAGGTTAACAGAAGGTACCCATGTAGCATGTTGCTGGAAGCAGCAGCTTCTCAATGTGCTTTGAAAGCAGGAGTAGAATCATTCACTGATGCATCTTATCTAGTCTGTGGTTAACTAACTGATCTGACAAATTCCCTTTACCATTCTTTAAACTGTGAGCAGACCAAAAATTCTTGTTCTAAACTTGGGTCTGAATCTTACTTTAAAATAAAACTTCAAAAATCCCCAAAGTTTGGTGGAATTCCATTGTTATTACCTGGGTTAGAGGAAGAACAACAGGCCAAAAACTAAGACCAGAACAAATATGTTCAGCTCTGTGCAAATACAGTGTAATTTTTCTTGCCTTGAAGAATTTACAGTCAAAATAGGCAGAAAAGACCAGGTGTTTAAACACAGGTAATTAGCAATGCAGAAATAAACACTCAGTTCCTTAACACCTCAAGTGCTGTCCTGTCCACCCTGCCTGTTCATTGTAGGTCTTCTAATACCTTCTAATGACCACTGAAGGTTGGTTTTTTTGTACAAGCTGTTGTACTGATGAACACAAGTATTCCCCCTAACAGAGAAAAAAAGCATTCTTGATTGTGGAGAGAAAATGCCCCAAGGTACAATCAGATTTCACATTAGCAAGCTTTGCCTATCTTCAGATCTGACAAGACACTAATAGCCACCAATTAACTCTGACATAACAGATAATAAAAAGCTATAGGTATCTCTAATATGTAGCAGTGCCTACAACTTAATTACCTTAATCACATCTACCCTTGCTATGAGGCCTGCAGTTCATGTCCAATCATTCCACTGACCTCCATCAAGCATTTGATAAAAAGCACCTTTGAGGAAAAAAACCTGCACTTTCACGAGAACACTCTGTTAGGCTGTGTAGGATTAAGAAAGGAAATTAGTACCTAAGGTCAAATAATTTTGGTACTATTTACATTGGAAAGGGGCTCCCTGATTTATATCTCTATAAATATTATCTCCTCACTGGGTGCCAGTTGCCAGTGCTGAGTCAGACTAGACTGCATAGGGTGTAAATCAGGGTAGGACATAGTGTGTCTTCCGCATCTGAGGTCCATGAGGCCACTTGAAGGGCAGATCCCTGTCACAGAATCACAGAATCATTAAGGCTGGAAGAGACCTCTAAGATCATCAAGTCCAACCATCAACCTATCACCCCCATGCCACTAAACCATGTGTCAAATGTTAGGACTGGGTCAACCACCAACCCAGTGACAGATATTTTCTATTATCTATAAAGGAGTTGCAAAATGTGTGAAAGGACTTTAGCCACCATGAAAATGAGTCACTCACTGCTTGGCTGGCCAGATGTTGGGCTGATGGAGCTGGCTCCATAGACCTGGATGGTAGGGAAGCCAGCCAGGAGGGACACAAACCAATAGATTGACACTGGAGAAGGACTGATCAAGTCCCATCTGGGTTGCTGATTAGCTGTCAAGGGTTAGAGCTAGGTCAACCAGCAGCCCAGTGACAGATATTAGTATCCCTTTTCCTCCCTGGAGTGGGGGAAAAAGGGTAACCAACACAGAGAGACTTGTAGGTCAGAAATGAAACTTAAACTACTTTAATGAAAGTAACAACTAGAAAATTAAAAGTATATGCATACACAAAACCAATGCCAGAAACAAACCCCCTTCGAAGGTAATTACATTACCACTGAGGCTGTAGTAGGAGGACTTCAGCAGCAGCTGGAACTCAGGCTCAGGAGGCTAGATCCTGGGACTCAGGAACTCTTGAACTGAGATGGAAGGCCAAATAGGTAGAGTCTTGTAGGAGCAGAGCTGGGCTGCTGATCTTCACAGGACTCAGGTGCTCAACCAACTGGCCAGGTGGAGACCCAGACCTCTCCTTATATAGTCTAGTTGTTAATTACCTGCTAATTAGCTTAATCAAGCACCTGTTTGCTGAGTCTTAGGTCTCATGCAAGAGATCCCAAGGCCCATGCTCAATATCAAAGTCTCAAGGACTGAATATGACATATATGGCATGGAATACCTTATTTTGACTCAAACTAGGATACCATGTCACTAAGTACCACATATATACCTTTTTTAAACACCTCCAAGGATGGTGACTCCATCACTTCCCTGGGCAGCCTGTGCCAATGCCTAACAATGCTTTCTGTGAAGAAATTATTCCTAATGTCCAAGAATTTTTTCCTAATATCCAATAACCCTATGGAACAGCGTGCTGTGATGAGGTCACCTCCCCAGTGTTATGACACAAGATCCTTCATTTCAGGCTCCAGGAAGTTTGAGGCAGAAATATGAGCCCAGAAACATGCATCATGGACACACAGAAGGTAGGACACATTTGTGAACACACTGACTATCCCATTCAGACCAACAGTGCACAGGAATTAAGGGATAGCTCAGTAATTTGTAAGCACTTCTTCAAGCAGGAGTAGCAGTCACCTGCCTGTGTTGGGGCAGGATTTATTTAGAGGACACCTCATCCACACAAATCAGGCTGTGCTCAGGAAGATGAATTTTCTCCAGCATTTCTCAGACATTATCAGCCCTTACCATGAAGTCTTTGCCATCTCTTTCTGTGCCACAAGGTTAGTCCTAATGGGTGAGCAAGAGATAAGCTTCCTTCCTCCTCTAGAAGCACTTCAGGACCCACCTCGTCACCCTGCATCTTTCTGGTGCACAAAGGTGGTTGGACTCATGATGTTAAAGGTCTTCTCCAGCTTAGATAATTCTTATGATTCTAAGGTGATATTGGTGACACCATCACTGAGGTTTTTTTGCTGTGATTTCATGCAGTCTTGACCCATCCAAGATGGAAAGGGCAATGCCAAAGCAAAGAGGTCCACGTTCAAACCAGAGCTGAGCTGCTGCTGTGGGACAGTGACAGTGCTTGGGCCACCAAGCAAATCTCCAAGGGTTGTGTTTGTGAGTGCCTTGGCAACATCAGTGGAGGTTCTGCAGTGCACAGCCATTTGCAGGAGGCATATTGGGAGAAAGAAGATAAATTGTTTTCCCTGCATTTCTGAAAAAGGCCTGTACTGGTTAAACTGAAGCATATTTTTGACAAAAGATGGTACAGTAGAAATATTTCCAAGAGGAAATCTGGATCCTTACATATGGCATTGTTCTCCTAGTCCAAGCGTTAGCAGGATTTATGGTCAGATTATGCCTTCAACTACTGCTACCACAACTGCTAGTTTTATCCACTCATTAAATACTGGTTTTTTGGAAGAGCTAAGAGCCTTTCATAGTAAATAAATCTAAGTATCCTCGTTTTATTACTAGAGAAACAGAGACATAGAGCAAAGACTAGCTCTTCCTTAAATTCCAGTCTGTGAAATGTGCATACTGGAAAACAGTGATGCTCAGGGGGAAAAAAAAAAACCAACAAAAGATACAAGATCTAAGAAGCTTCAACTGTTTTATAGAAACATTTACACACATCAAAACATTTCATCCAAGGCCACTGCCACTGCAGGTAGCTGCTAATTAAAATCTGCTGTGCTGTGGCTACTGTGTTTAAAACTCTGGCCAGCATATGTTTGATGTCTTGTCTATTTTTCTTATTTATTTTTATTTTTTTAGCTTCTGAGCTTGTCTGATGACATTTTCAAAACTCAGTTTCATGTTTAAAGATGGAGTTTACTAAGCTTGTAAGATATACAAAGAGATTATTATTTTAAAATGTTCCCTGACAAGATGTCTACAAGAAACATGACCCAAACCACACCACCTTGTAATAATACCTCTTAAAAATTCCTGACCTCCCACTAAACACTCCTGCAGACTTCCCTGCTTCAATCCTCTCTGAATATCTCATCTATGTCCCCTATAACGTTACACAGGAGGAAATGAAACGCGAAAGTCATCAGCTCAGACAGACAAACGAGGGCAATTATCTAGCACCATGGTATTTTTATCTTAGCACTGACAAAATGCACTTTTGCTGACAGTGAGAGGCTGGAGGTTCATGCAAAGAGTCTCAAAATCCCTGTGTGATATTTGGTGCACCTTCCCTCTTCTCAAAGATGGGTTGCTAAGAACATGGGCCACTGGGAAAGGAGAGATGACACAGGCTGCTCTGATCTGTACAGGGTGCAAGGATAAGTACAGCCATGAGAGGTCCAAGTGTGAGAGGTTCAGGTATAGAGGTGAGGAACACAGTCCCTCTGCAGTCAGTTCTGCCTTACAGAGGTCTGGTGCTCCCATACTCACACCTAGGCTCAGCCCAAGGGTGGTGCTGCCTCCATCTGCTTCCCAGCAGGACTTCTCGGGGGCTCTGCTCCTCAGCCTTGCTCCTGCACATTGTATTCACTGCAACAAAGGTTTTTCCCATCAGCAGGTGGTACTCCAGACTAAGGGTAGTGTTTCCCAATGGTTTCCATGTGCTTGATATCTTCTCCCTCCCCATGTGAAATGGTTATCTCCCTTCTCCTGCATTACACCACCTTGAGGGCCTTTAACTGTGTGATATGAATCACCCTAACTGCTGAGCCTTGTCTTCAGGTCCACCTGCAAATCCTTGCCAGGTGAGCTAGAGCTTTGAGCCACCATCACCTTGTTTGGCATCACTCTGCCCCTGTGTCCCTGCAGCTGCAGGTGACAAGCAGGTTGGGCACAGGGTTAGTATCAACACAGTCATTTGTGTCAGTATCGATCTTAGATTTCCTAAGAAGGATTTGGTTTTCTAGCTGGAGAAAAGCTGGGGTTTGGGGGTATTTATTTTTTATTCCTTGTGATAGGGCTTTGTAACTTTAGGAGTGTTACTGCTAGAAAGATTTTGTGTGAGCTCAATCCATCGCATGCCAACAGCTAGTCACGATCACTAATGGGTAAAACTACCCCAGGATTTTAAAGCTTTTAACAAGACCTTGTCTAGACTGGTATTTACTGGCAATACAACTCAATCATATTGAAAAGAAGAAAAACCCCAGAGATTAAATTATTTTAATTACCTTTTGAAGCCACTTCTCCCCTGTAGAGGTCAGGCCTTGATCTGATTTAAGTGAGTGCACATCAGGTGTTACTCCACTGACGCAGCAGCAGTGTAAATGTTAAAGGGATCACAGTGTTGGACTATAAGACAAGCTAAAGCCTGGTCTATAGTACAACTGTATTTGGAATAAATTAAGGAGGTTTCCTTTCTTTTTCTTTTTTTTTCTCCTTTACAGCCTTTGCCAAAGTCATCCCATAGCACAGGGTGATGACTTAAGACCTGGGATGCAGATAGCAGGCAGAAACCTTCCTGGAATGCATGGATGCATTTTCCCATCCTGCTCCCCATGGGCATCTCCTTGACCTTGCATGCCACCCCTGGTGTGGAGAGAAGGCCAGCAATGGCTTTGCTGAAGGCAGGTGCTCATGGGCTCCCACCATTAAGCGAGATGAGTCAGTTGCAGCCACTCGATGTGGCACCAGCCCAGAGACCATTTCACCTCTGAAACAGGCTCGTGATCCAGAGGGGGAGAGAACTGCTTCGTATATATTTCTCCCATATTGTCCTATTTCTGGTTTCTCCATTATGCTGGGCTGGATGGCTCCATGACATTGCTTTGCTCCTTGGGCTTTTGCAGCCCTCCACATCAGATGCATCTCCAATGCCTGATACTCTTTCCCTAGATATTTAAACCTTCATTTGTTGCTTCCTTGCAACTCCAGATTTTAAAACTATATATTTTTTTTTCTCTGTTAGGTTAGGATTGCTTCCAACTTCCAATCCCCAATTTAGATTACATGCTCAGAAACTAACTCCAAACATTTACTGCGTTTGAAGGTCACAGTGCTATTGATTGATTTCCAGTTATAATGTATGTTGTCCTAACATGAGTTAAAAACATTCTGGGCTAAATCCAAAAATGCTGGGATCAAAGCATCTGGACTTGTTGCTTTCATGTTTGGCACATAAAGGGGCTGGCAGTCACCAATGTGGTCTTGGCTGGGCTATAGTTGTTTTCATTCTCTGATGTGAAACAGTTGGGAATCACAGACCCTCCAACAGTTATAGTGGACTAAATAAAAATTGGCTTAATAACCTGCCAAGCATTTGAAAGTGCCAGTCTCCACAGTTTTTCACAACTTATTGGCTATGGCATGTTTTTCTTTTCATTTCTCTTGTGATTTCTTTTTCTTCCTCTCTCTCTCTTTTTTTTTTTTTTTTTTTTTTTTAAGAAAGAACAGGACTTTCTTCAGTGGAGTATTTGAAATAGGTAAAGTCTTCATCTCATCAGACTCAATTTATCATCTTTGATCTGACTTCACTCATTCCTCTGGCAACTCCATTGGATTTGGTTTTTTGTAATTTTTGAAAAAATAATAATAAAAATTTATAAAAACAGTTTCCCTATCTAACTTATCACACAAGAAAATAAACAAGGGCTGATTTCTTGGCTAGCACATCCTAAAGATATCCCAGTGCTGCATCTGCACATCAGCTTTTCACTTTCAAATTCACTTTAAACTGATTATTCCTAAAGTTCTTTTAGTAGCCTCCCTAAAAGTCTTCTATTTATATTTGCTGTTTATAAAACAGCATCCTCAGGCCATTGTGCAATGGGCTGCACATAGGCAAGGGCCATCAAGCTCTGGAGACAAACAATGGGAATATGCAGATGGGAACTGTTCTACAGATGGTGTACGGGGGCAGGAGAGAAGGTTGGAGACAGAGGAAGAAATATGGATGTTGGCCATGGTTGCGAAAGAAGCCAGTGGCAGAGCCAGGCACTTAACCCGTGTTCCCATCCAGTTGCTTCCCTACTAATTAATTTTCCTCTCTCCTCCTTCTAGGAGACATTATAATTTTTATCCCCCTCTCTCATGTTTCTGAGAAAAATAAAGCGCTGGCAACAGAAAACTCTTAACTCTTCTTGCATGTCACTTGGGTTTCTGCCACTTTAGCTCACTTCAGGGCTTTGGGAGTGATGCTTTGGAGCAGACCTGGGTGCTGCCCATGGGGAGGGTACCCTGGGGCAGCACCAGGAAGGTCAATGCCTCCGAAGTAAAAGAGTTGCTCCTGTTATTTCCAGCCAGGCGACAACATCTCACCTTAGGTTGAACTTTAAGTTGAGGTTTACACTCAGACAAGTTTTAGTGTAGCCTGTTGGTCAGGAAGAGCAATGCTGCTCTTGCTCCCCACTCTTGGCAGCTAATCCACAGAAAAAGTGAATTTACTGTGGCCCCCATCAGTGGTTCAGCCTTGCATTAGACCTTGGCATTTGAGATTGATGCGATAAATGATCTTTGCTCCATCCCTGCATGGCTTTCAGCAAACATCTCCCAAGGGACCACATGCTGCAAAACCTTTTTAAGCTGCCTGAGATGAGATGCCTTGAATTCATGCAACCAATACCACAGGGAAAACCTTGAGAAGAAAAGGACTGTATGATCCTTAACCTCTCCAATGAGGGGCAAGGTCTTCTCTGATTTTCAAGCAGCTCATTTTCAACATCTCCAAGAAGCTTCCCATCAGTTCTGGGACGGTAAGGCTTGGACTGAGGAGAGACTGAAACCAGCTAAAGCTAATGTTTTAGAGACAGTCAGGACATGAAGAATGAAGTGTTTAAGTAAAGAGATGATTTCACTTCTGGCACATTTGGCAAGGTTAAATATCTCTTTAAGACTTGTAATAAAGAAAAAAATGAATCTACCACTAAGAAAACCAATGGTCAGCATAAAAACACATATTTACCATTCATATGGAGTCTAGAGGCATCTAAAAGTAAGATTACTTTATAATAAAATGAATATAAATTTGGCCTGCTAAAGGATTTTGAGGGCTTTTTTTGTGTTCAGGTGAAAAATTATCAATTGGTGCTGTGTGTGGCTGTATTTATACACTTTGCTTTTCATATTGCTGCTAGAAAAAAACCCTCATGCACATTCTTTCCATGTAAAATAATTTTGTAAAATAACTTATTCCAACAGTTACACCTAGCCTAAGTATCAAAGATCTTACTTTTTTTTTAATGTTTTGATTATAAGTGAGTAAATGAGCATATGTGCAATTATATTTTGGGTGCAATAGCTTCAGCCACCACGTCTTGGCATTTTATTTTATTAGCTAAAAGCTCACATATGGTTTCCATGTTTCCAATCTGGCTTTAAGGATGCAAGGGCTGAATTAAGCAATGTTTCTCCTCACTCCAATTCCCTCAGATACACTTAAAAAGTCCATTCAAATTATAAAAAAAGTAAATTAAGGTTTATAATATTCAGAAGGTGGCCCATGGTGGTGACTAATACAGTGCTATCTTGTAAGTGCTCTTGCACCCTGCAGAAACTGTTAAAAGCCATGTTTCAGAGCTGAAAATATGAAATTACTGCTATGATCCTGTGGGGCAAAGCCATGCCTGAATGCCAACTTATGTCTTTGATGAACAATGATGCCATTATATCAATGCAGGGGCCACCAGATAATGGCTCTCCCCATGGGGCCACCAGGATTTGCACGTCCTCCACCACGTCCAAGGTCCCAACCTTGGACCCAGGGGATTTGGGGAGGAATTTGAGAGCCTCGTTCAACAGGGTCTAGCAAAGCCTAGAAAAATGACCTGAGGGTAGGAGCTCAGGATCATTTGATGTATAGCCATGAGGGTGATCAACAGGAGCTGAGCAGTGGGTGGGACAGAGGTCTGGAAGAAGGGCACAGCTCCAGAGAAGGAGGGAATCACTAGGGAGAAACCAGTGTGCTGCAGCCTCAGAAACAGCTGCACTCAGAGAGTGCAGATATTTAAAGGGACTTAAGTATCATTAAATATATGTACACACACATACATATATATATACACACACATATATGTAAACATGGAAAGGGAGCTTTTTTTTCACATGGGAGTTGTGTTAACTATCTCCCAGTGCACCAAGTGTGGTTATGAAAAGGGCAACAGACAACTCTGCATCCCATGGGGAAAGCCAATGGTCTGTGTTTGGACCAGAGGTGGTGTGCTTGGATGTCAGGCAAAGCTTCCCAACTGCAAAGGTCATGAAACACTTAATGAAAGGAATGAAGTTTGTGAGTCCTTTAAGAAGAGGTTTGCAATAACTGCGTAGGCAAACACATATCAGGGGTTGTGTTGGCATTAGTGCAGCAGCTTCACTATCACAGAATCATTAAGGTTGGAAGAGACCTCTAAGATCAAGTCCAACCATCTACACATATCACCACCATGCCACTAAACCATGTCCCTAAGTACCATATCTATACATTTTTGACACACCTCCATCACCTCCCTGGGCAGTCTGTGCCAGTGTCTAACAACCCTTCCAGTGAAGAAATTTTTCCTAACATCCCATCTAAACCTCCCCTGGTGCAACTTGAGGCCATTTCATCTTGTCCTCTCACTGTTAACCTGGTAGAAGAGACCGACACCTATTTTGCTCCAATCTCCTTTCGGGTAGCTGTAGAGATGTGACCTCCCAAGGTCCAAGTCAACCCTGCACTTCTATAAGGTCATGAAAATGCATCTAGCATGTCTGGAAGCACAGGAGCATGGGACTTCTCTACTGCATGGATGCAAATTCAGGATATCCCTCTTCTCCAGGCTACCAACCTAACCAACAAGCAAACTCCAATGGTCTCTTTTCTGGCCTTCCTAATTTACTTTGGTGCACACATTTCTGCTGAAGTGTGACAGGCTCAGCATGAGGTGCCCTCATGTATGCCCTTCCAAATCTGCTGCTGACAGTAGGTGTGACATTTAGGGCTTTATCAGAGCCACCTTCTAAGCATGGCCGCTCTGTTTATGGTTGGCATGAAGTGTTCAGAGACTGAAGTACTTGTGGTCCAATCTATGTCACATCTCATAGACATAGGAAAATAATGCATAGGCAGATACTGAGCCCAAAGCTCTACCACTTATCACTGTCAGAGAAGGAGGGGTCTCTGCTTACAGTACTCACCTGAGTTTTAATTGACCAGTAAACATTCTGCCTGGGTAAAGACCAAAGGATCAAAAATACAGACTTGCTTCTCCAGATCTTCAAGTTTCCATCTAAATCCATCCTAATCCAGCACGACCTGCAAGTTTGAACATAAAGCCTAGCCATAGGTACACTTAAGTACAAGATTAAACAGTCTGTGAATAGGGTCCCTGCATTACAAAGGCGTTGGCTGCTAGTCTTGGCTCTTTTTTTCAGCTAAATTGAGATGGGAAAAGGTTTCCACACTGGGATGAAGCCAAGGGGTTTTTCCTCTCCCTTTTTCTCTCCTTTTTTTTTTTTTTTTCCTTTTTCTTTCCTTAGAACAAGATAGATGCCTGACAACTGTTTCTATCTTGCTAATATCCTGGAATTCAGGTCTTTGGGTGTGGGAAATTCAAGACCAAATCTCTGCTCAGATGCATTCAGCCGAGGGTTGTAATCCCAGTTCTTGCACATGGGAGCTCCCCTGAGCACTATGCTATTTAAAGCAGTAACATTCTCATGATTTGAGTAAATCACAGACTAAGAAGTGGAGACAGTGGAAGGTATGGTCTAAGCTCATCTGATCCTCCACAGAGCTTTGGTGTTAACAAATGATTTTCTACACTTTTATTTTAATTGAAGTGTCCTAACCACTCTAAACATTCAACTGATGATTTAAAGGGTTCTTCAGATATATCAAACTCCCATAACTTTGCCTGGAGTCATGGAGAAGAAGGTGACCTCAGCCTTTCTGAAACTCAGCTTCACCTACTACGTTTGTGAGCAGAATTACTGTCTGTGATCACTTCTCAAAACCTAAACCTTGGAAGTCTTCCCTTCTTAGTACCAGCAAAATTGATATAATCAAAACACTGAGAGCTTGGAGAACAAGTGAATATTGTGTTGAAAACTCCACATAGTGCCTGGACTGGCCCACATGGACACGCAAGCTGCAAGATCAAGAGATGCTTCAGCCCTTCTGCTGACACTTGAAAAAACCATTACAAGGCTTAAGAAGGAAAACAAAGTAATGGAAACATCCGCTGAGGAGGAACGTTTCCAATCACTGGTACTCCATTCATTACAGGCTTGAGTGGTTCCAGAGACAACAGAAAGCTCTGCATTGTTGCAATGCCAAGAACAAGAGAAGCAATACGGATGTTGTGTTGCTTCTCACTCATGGCAAGCTGAACGTTTGCATGCCCTTCCCCATCTTGCCCAGCTGTGCTCATCAGCCAGGAGGTTACTTGCCATTGTCTCAGTTATGACCAAATGGAGGGGTGGAGGTGACATTTTGGAGCCCTTCCAGCCAGACACAGGTTGGGTTGGGTGCTGGCACCAGAGCTGCGTCTGCTTGTGTAGCCCTAAGAGCAACATAAGGCATTTGCTCAAGAGCAGGCAGACACTGGGCAGGATTTCTGCCTAATGCATTGTCAAGCTAAAAAGCTTTTATGGGAGGTAAAGGTTTGGTGGGGGTTTTTTTGTTTTGTTTTTTGTGTTGTTTTTTTTAATGGGAGGTAAAAACACAACAGTCATTTCATTAGCAATACCTCAAAGTCTTTAGAAAAAACATATGGCTGAGGTTTTCCCAGGCCCACTGTGATAACCTTGTTAAAATTTGGACAACATTATTTAATCGTTGCTCTGTAAGCCAGACCTCTGCTATTTCCCCAGGGTCACTGCAGTGTGGTGGTTGCCTATATCACAGCACAGCCTCTCCAGTGTGGTCAATATCTGCACATGTCACAATATGTTCCAAGTGTCCCAAGAGCACTAGGAAAAACTTCATCTCAAGGTCCAAGAAGACCTCCACAATAATATAGTGTTGTGGTCTTCTTCAGAAAGTGAAGCTGCACCTCTTCATCAGAGCATGCTCCCAACCCACGTCTACAGAGGGAAGGATGCAACATTTCTGTTGAGTACCCAAGGCACTTGTGTTCAAAATACTTACTGCTTCATTAGGTGAGGCAGAAACAACTCTACATCATCCAGTATCCCCTGCATGGAGGTTGATCGGCCAATGGATCATAATCAAGAGTAGGACATCAGCTGCCACAGCCCAGTGTGAAGTCCATCACGGTCTACTGGAGTCGTTGACTTTTGTTGAGTTTGGATGAAGACAGAATGGGTTAAGAAATGGGCATGTGTGGTGGAATTGTGCAACTTGTATTGTTTTGGCACTACATACATTCTAAACTAATGATCTTGGCTGAGATGATAGGGTTTTTTCTATTTTTTGATCTTTCCTTTTGGGCCCCTTGTAACTTAAGCTTACCCAAAAACGTATGGAAAGAACACATATCCCTTTATGCCAGTTGCTGAAGATGAGGATTTGCAAGGACTATTTTTGTCCTGCTATTTTGCATCTTGGTGCAGTTTTCTAGATCTCTTAAACGCAAAAGTAAACAAACATCCATACATCTGGGAGCAGATTTCCAAGCAAAGTCCAGTGCCAGCTTTTTTTCCCCTTTTCTGAGTGCTCAGCACCCACGACTGGGCCAGAATTTTAAAGCCAGTTCAGCTAAACCAGGGCCAGGTTTCCACAGAAACATGGAGCTCTGGAGGCTCCTGTCATGACAAATATGCACAGATCCATCATTTAACTCATCCTCCCACCCAGGAATGATAAAATGACATAGTAACCCAGCAGGAATAACATCAGCTATTGATAACAACACCAACGACCCTCTGACAGGCGCGTTAACAGCTGGGAGGAATGTTGGCCATGGAGGGTGATTGCTCAAGTCCCCAGTGAAGACCTGAGTGTTTGCTTATGTTCTTGCTTGGCAAGATAATGGTGCTATCAAGATACTACTTAGTAGAGTTTGAGTAAGACTATCATTTCTGACATGCCACTGATTTCTTGAGGCATAAGAAAGCCATTGGGAAGGGAGATACGCCGTTGGTAACTGCTCTTCCTTGCCTAGCCCTGATTGATGAAGTGCAGCTCTGGACAGGATGTTGCCAGTTGAGGCTCTATATAGCATGTCAGCTGCAGAATTTAAGGGATGACCTATGTCCTGCAGGGAAATGGCTCTGCACTGGATGGGAGATGATCCGAGCAGGTGTTTTCCATCTCCAGCTTCTATGGTGTACTGAGCCATTCAGTCTGATGACTGCCAAGTGCAGTCAAGAGATAGTTGGGTGAGCAAAGCTGGGAAGTCCTGCCCTTAGTCATACAAATAGCCTGATGAATTTCATTCTGCTACAACCCCTTCTGCCTTGCATTTCCTTTCCACAAACATTTGCCTAAACTAAATTAACACAAAAGCAATTCCATGGTCCCATGCAAAAGCGTTAGTGGAAATAATTTTTGCACATTCAAATACTTGTGCTGGTAATGAGGGGACAATAATGCCACGTGCCAGATAAGCCACATAGTCAGATGTTGGGTATCTGATGGACATCTGAATATCCAAGGGAGGAGCAGAAAATAGAACCATAGAATGGTTTGGGTTGGAAGGGACCTTAAAGATTCCCTTGTTCCAACCCCCATGCCATGAGCAAGGATGCCATGCACTAGACCAGGTTGCCCAGCAAATCTAGCTTTGAGCACTGCTGTGGATGGGCATCCATGTCTTCTAGTAGTCATGGCAAAAGACCGTTTGTTAATTACTGAGAAAAGAAATCTAATGTTATGGAGCAACAATTACATAGATCATCTACTTTGCAAAAAATGACATAACATCTTAGGAACAACACTCACTGTGTCTGACTGCTTTGCATGCCATGTCTTTTCCATAAGACTTTTTTTTCCAGCATTATAACAACAAAAAAAACCCCGCAAACAAACTTCACAAATTCCTCCTGCCCAGTGCAAACACTCTTCCCTGGAGAGGCAGCAGCAGAGCCCCTCTAAGATGCTTAAGAGGAGGTCAAGAGAAAAGCCACTTACCAGGGGAATCTCTCTCACTCCTTAATACATTTTTATTACTACCTAGACACACAGTGTTCTCTCAGAGGCTAGATGAACAAGTATGCCTCTTTTGAGCAAACATTTATAATGCTGTTTGAACACAGGGGAAGAACAGTTTCAGCTTAAAAATGTTACTACCATCATGTTTACATTTTTTTTCCCCAAGCTGCATTTAAAATGAAAATATCCAGACAGACATTCAGCGTGAGGCTTGGGCAAGCATGTTTCTTTTGGCCACTTCCACTACAGAATTTCACCTAACAACAAAATACAAGAGATTTGGGGGTGGGGGTGGAATGCAGAAGAAAGATTTGTTTGTAGATGAATTACTCTGTGCAAACCCATCCAAAACCATCAGGGGAATTGCTCCTTACTAATGGTTGGACTTGATGATCTTAGAGGTCTTTTCCAACTTTAATGATACTGTGATTCTCTAATAGACTTGGAAGATAGAAATGTTTCTCTTCCTCTGAACTGAAGGCAGAATCCTTGAGTTGGTGTTGTACCTGTGCACAGGCTTCACTTGGAGCTAAGGGCTGTCCTTTGTCTCCTCCTCCAGCACTACCCGAAGCCCAGCAGATGAGACTCTGGCCTGTTTTGGGGCACTCTGGTAGCAGATCTACCCCTGGGCAAGGAGCTTTCTCCCACTTTTTCACCTCTTCACATCCAGATTTTAAATTGCTGAGGTCAGGGAGCAGTTTCTATTTTAGAAAATGCTGGAGGCATCAGCTGGACCTCTGGACATTATCTCAGCAGTGTTCCTAATGCTGCTTTCAGGAGGCCTCCTCACATCCTCCAAGTTAAGGAGCTCTTAAGGGCTTTCCTGTCCAGGGACGGAGGAGAGTAATTAGCCCCTGTAAGGATCCCCATCCACTGAGCTGCAAGAAACTTCAAACCCCACTGACTTCACTGGCACTTCAGGGCACTCAGCACCTTCCAAGATTAATTCCTCAAGTGGAGAGAGGCCTAGAAACATATATATTAGAGCACTTTACATCTTCAGCTGCAGTAAGGCTCTTTCTGGTGAGCTTGACAAAGGACAGATTATATATTATGCCCTGCCATAAACTTCAGCAATCTCAGAATTCAGAAAATACCCTGTTCTATTACTCTCCTTGCTTTGACATGAAATATTAAACACCGCTTACCAGAGTACCCTTATTGAACACAGATGTCTGCTATCACATTCAAATTGCTCAAGTCAATCTAGGTTTATATATTTTCTTTACTTAAGGGTTTGCATAAACCCAAGTGTGCCCTGACAGTAATGATTTCACAATATACTATATTCAATTAAGGAGACAAATATGCATTTACATTTTTACTGAACTTGGTTCGCACACAGACACAAGCTCCAGCTCCAACTTGGTTTTGATGGTTGGTGGAAAATAAAGGAATAGAAAGGGTGCCATCTACTGAGACACTCAGACATTTTTGGAGGCTGAAAAACTGTGCAAATCACAGAATCACAGAATCCCAGCATGGTGGGGGTTGGAAGGGACCTCTGGAGATCATTTAGTCCAATCCCCCTGCTAAAGCAGGGTCACCCACAGCAGCTTGCCCAGGATCTCGTCCAGGTGGGTTTGGAATCTCTCCAGAGAAGGAGACTCCACAACCTCCCTGGGCAGCTTGGTCCAGTGCTCTGGCACACTTAAAGTCAAGTGTTTTTTCCTTACATTTAAGTGGACTTCCTGTGTTCCAGTTTGTGCCCATTGCCCCTTGTTCTAATGTGCTACCAATATGTTCATTCCAGTTAAAAATAAACAACCATCAAAGCTCTATTTATAAGCCTGTGGGAAAGCAGCCATAGACAGTTTTTCTTACCAAATCACTCAATGACTAGAGCACTTACCAGGGTGTAGGAGACCCCAGCTCCAGCTCCCTCTTGTATCTCAGCAGGGTATTCCTCTGGAAAACCCAAGCAAAATGAATCAGTTTCTGTCACCACAGTCCATGAATAAATTTTGTAAGCAATGGATGTCACACTCAACACATGAGAATGTACAAGCATTGCACCATTAAGGCAAACCATTCCTCAGGACCCAGGTCATTCAGCAACCTGCCACTAATTGGAAATGCATGTGGTCAAATAGCTTGCAGATAGATTGTATCAAGCAGATGAGATTTAAGCAGGTATCTAAAATTACAAGCCCACTGAGAAGGTGTATCCACTGGGATCTCAGTTCAGCTTCAAAATCCAATCTCCCTTTCTGACATCCATCAGAGTACAGCCTTACCTTTATGATCCAGGAGTATGAGGCAGGGAAACTGAAAGTGTTGTGCTAGCGCTGCAGTTTCCTTATTTGGGGAAGATCAACTATCAAAAGAAACTTCAGTGTTGCCTTGATATCAGGCAGAGAAGTTGCCATTCATGGTTTTTCTTTAGTTGCAAGCCTTGGCTTCCACACAAAGAAGTCTACCATGGCTATGAAGAGCTCTGTAACTAGAGCTCTTGAAGTAGGAGGCTCACATCTCTAATAAATCATGAGGTTTTGTATCTGAAGCTGATGAAGAAGCCACACCTTTGGAAGGATGGGACAAACACAAGAAATCCTTCCTGGCTGGTCACCCAACACAGCTCTCCTCCACTGCCTTTTGCTGCCGCTGTGCTGAAAAGTGAGGATGTGCCATGAGTAGCTTGTTGCTTAACTTCCTTCCACAAAAGACAAGGTACTCATGCTGATTTTCACTGAAAAAGTTGTAGTCATGACTGAGCCACAGCTTTTTTTTCTCATCCTGAGTGCACACAGAGCAGGGAGGAGATGCTGCATGATGACAGCTGCACCCCATGGCAGGGCAATGGCAGGAAAAGCACAAGTGTGAGATGTTTTTCATCTCTCCTGAAATAGGTCAGCCTTGGGACTGAAAATGAAGAATCACAAGGCAAACAAACAATGACAAATAATACTTTTTATACTAGGGAAGAAGTACTGGAAGAGGTTATTTTTCACTTCTGGACCACATTCTTTCCCCAGTGTTGGTTCCCAAAGGATCCCAACCGTGTGCCCAACACACTCCATTAATCTGAGTCCTCCCCAGACCTGCAGATGCAGCTTTATCTTGGTCTTTGCAGATGTGGACAGACCAGAGGTTTTCACAGGTATCATGGGTATTTAATGTTTGCCAAAATTTCTTGTGTCAGGGACTTGGTGTAGCAATAACATACTTGGGAAAATAATTGTGAAACATTAACAAGTCCTTATTGTTAACAGGTGTTTCTGGCTGAGATTCCTTCAGGGCAACTTGGACAACAGCACCACACTGGAGTTGGTAATGGCATTTTTCCCAGAGGGACCTTCAAAGTCTCTTGTGTGGTGCTTTGTATTCCTGGCAGTAGAGGCAGGAAGAAACTCAGTTTTCAACATCCTCCTTCATGCCTACCCAAAATAAAACATTCATTTATGGCCCATAATGTTTTCCACATCTGCCATGCCTTGGCACACACTTATCATGTGATAGCTGCAGCTCAGGGCACTCGAGATAGCAGGAGCTGTGGATTCACCCCTCTGGCAGGGCCTGAAGTGGTCAGGGGCTGGTTTCTGCTTGCACAAGCACTCACTCAGCTATGCATGAAAATGGATTCCTAGCTATTTATTTATTTATTACTGCTGCCATGTTTAGGTGAAATCATTCTGTCCCAAGCCCTTACAGACTTGTTTTGATTTTTTCCCCAGGGCAGGCAGCCCTGGCTCTCCAGAGGACCATGTGGGGTGGTTGGGGGAGATCTGTGCCCCTGGAAGTATCATTGGGGTAAAAAATACTAATATATTACAGAAAAAAAAAAAGAAGTTACAGTTGTGGGGTTTTTTTAAGCTAGAAATCAGAAATAAGAGAAAATTTCCTGCAAATTATGAATGAAAATACGAAAAAAAAAATCGTGACACTATACTTTTTTTTTTAGGGTAAAAAAGGGCTGGATGCACTACCCCAAGTCATGCATATCCATTCTCCCTCCTAGATAGAAGGTTATCAAACCAGAGACACTGGAGTACCAAATTAATCTGCAAAGCTTCCCAAAGGAAGGAAAACAAGAAAACTCCAGCTACCAATCCACAGCAAAAGGGTTTAAAACAAGAAAGCAAACTAAAACAACCCTCATCAACATTCTTCTCAAAGACATCCACCTTAACTTTGAAAGTCATAGAGCTTGGAGAGAGGATTCCCATGGGATCCAAGGGGAGAGTTTGCTACAACAATAGCAATGCTGGCAAACTACCTCCTTTCAACACGTTCTTGAGTTTGCATTTTAAGTGGTTTTGCCACACTGGCAGCCAAAAATAACTATTTTCTGATCAAATTCACTAGTTCTTGTACAAAAAAAATATAACATGCTAAATCTGATGGTGAACAGTTCTAACAGTCCTTCAAGGTGTCTGGTCAAACCTCTGGCTTTTGAGAAGGTGGAGAAAGGCTCCAGTAGAGCAATGTCCTGGCCAGGCTACTCCTGCAGCATTCCCATCCCTCTTTATCCTGAAATATGGCCCCAATTTAACATGATGTTATTATGCTTGCTATTCTGTACCTCATATATACCCTTAAGGTTAAAGTCATAACCAAGAGCAGCCTTCTCATGTGCCTAGTGGTGCAAGGCCAAGATCCACAACAGCTACCATAACATAAATGTCAAATAGAAAAGGGGGGGGGGGGCGGGAAGC
>VWZO01014660.1:710104-768636 GCA_013396975.1 Bucco capensis
AAGCAAATGGATAGACAGGAATTACCCAACCCCCAGCTTCTGCTCACAACAATCTTATTCTTGCTGATGACATACAGTAAGGGATCCTACTGAGTATCTTAGAGGACATGTAAATCATTGAAACTGGATTTCTGGTAAAAAAAACCCCAAACCTCCAGCTGCAAAAACTAGAGACTTTTCATTAAGTCACTTTGTAAGTTATTTATAGCATGCTAAGGCTTATAAAAGAACAGAGAGGTGACAGGCCAGTTTCTTTTTAATGAGAACTGGAACAACAGGGCAAAATCATGGAATCATAGAATCATTTTGGTTGGAAGAGACCTTTAAGATCATCAAGTTCAACTGTTAACCCAACACTGCCAGGTCCTCATTAAACAAGGTCCCTCAGCACCACATCTCCATGTCTTTTAACCCATTGAGGCATGGTGACTCCACCACTGCCCTGGGCAGCCTGTGCCAGGCTTGATGACCCTTTTGGTGAAGAAACTTTTTTTTAGTATCCAACCTAAACCTCTCCTGGTGCAACTTAAGAGCCACTTTCTCTTGTATTTTTGCTTGTTACTTGGGAGAACAGACTGACACCCACCTTGCTCCAGCCTCCTTTGTAGAGTAATTATTCCTACTTGTAATTAGTGGGAATGTAGAACCTCTCCACCCCAAAAATGGCTCCACTTAACCAGGCATTGTGCATTCAGTTAACTCTGGTGCTTCTCCATGCCATCTTCAAAGCAGACTTCCTTCTGGATGAGCTGAGAAGGACTTGTAGGTAGAAAGAAAACATCGATGCCAAGTACAGAAACTTCTCCAAATTGGAGAGCTGCAAATGCTGTATTACTGTTGGTAAGTGATCCATGCCAAGCACTGAGGCCACCTGAGCAGAGATCTCAGCTGCTGTGGGCAAACGTGGTGGTCTTAGGGCACGACCATCACCTTGCTACATCTGTACAGCCTTTGCACATGGGCCATGGTCTACAACTGATGCTAGTAGGATGTACTTCAGATATTAATTAATTAGCCAAGATTTGACCTCTGAGGAGCAGCAAGCCTAACTCTTCCATCTCTTACACTGAGGAATCGCAGACTTGAAAACAATTAATTAGTTTAATTATCATTAGGCTCTTGGAGTCACTAGAGGGAGATATGAGCACATGCCTTAAGCCAAGATGCTACATCTGGACTGGGGGAAAAAAACAACCAACCACCCAGTAGATGATGGCATGAAGTATTTTAAACATTAACTATAATATCTGCACCACATGCAGTTTCTCAAGATGTTTTGTTGTCATCAGTTTACTAAAAGATAAAGATTTATTGGGCTATTACTGAAAAGGAAGCTAGATACTGCCAAATGGCATGGACAGTTAGATGACTAGTTGCTGACATCTTTATTCATATATATAAAACAACACAACTGAGTTGTATTTTTTTTAACTACCATGCTTGAAGGGATCAACAAAGCAGTGCCTTATCATACAGAGCTTTTAAGTCATTTTTAAATCCTTCATGGGCTTTGGACAGTATTTTATTTTTTTACTGTGTGCATACAGAATACTCTATTAGCACTCTGTGAACTTTTAGTGCTGACTAAAATAAAGAGATAAGCAGTGCTGGCTTCAGATTAGTTTAATGGTGCCTCAAGATGCTGAGGGAACCATACCATGGAGCAGGGCTTCCTGGATCACAGCCACAAGATCATTCTGATTGCAGTGCCACATACCTATTGTACACATACATGAACATATCAAGTGCTGTACAGATGTGACTTTTTCACAGGTTTAAGACACAGACCAATGCTAAATCTGCATAGGTTGAGAATATTGTGATTTAATAGTCCCCTGGCTACTTTTTGATCAGCTCTTAATAGCAATCACTGCAATAGCATCAAAAATATGTTAGAAGAGCTTAAACACTGCTTCTAATAAAGAAATAAACCTTCCAATAAAGAGTAAGTTGCAATGATTGTAGAACTCTCTTTATAACACATGCTAAAAAGATGACAAACCAAATGAACCTAATTATTCTATCCCTTGTTGAAAACTGCATGAAAAGTGAAATAAATCACATAGGACAAAATCCTGCTATACCAGAGAGCTCAATTTAAAATGTTTGCTCTAAAATGTCACACTAGGTCCAAGCCTGTAGAGCTGTTCTCCTAGAAGTTAGCTAGCCATATCTGTCCACTTTTTTTTCCCCTCTGACAGCTTGATATACTGTCCACCCTTTGTTACACATTTTGAATTCAATTTAGCATGCTACTTCCAATTAACCAGCACACACTTACTGCATTATTTGGCACTAAACAGGCACATGTGTTCCTTTAACTCCTGCCAATGTGAGAAGACAATACCCTTAAGGTGAACTGGGCTGTTTGCTTGGTGAGTATTTGGCTCTGGGACGTGGCCAAGAAGGCTGATGGAAGCCTGCAGGTGTGTGGTTTCAAATGCCTTCAAAGTGCTTCATGCCCAAGTCTTCCAGAAATGTTACACTTCATAACCATCCTCTTCCAGCAAGATTTATGCTGTGTTTTGAATATTTCTAATACTCTGGAGACTGAGTGCCAGAAACTGCTATTTATCAGGCTCGGTCACTGGACAAGTTGCTCTGGTCAGGGATCACACATAAACCCACTGCTGTAAAGGCTATTATTTATTCTCTCTAAACTCCTAAAAGCAGGTGTGATTTCAATGTGTTTGTTCTGAATGTCAATTAGTTGAACAGAATAAGGTGCTATGCACAACATAAGCCTATTGCTTAATAAGAACAGGAGCAAGTTTTAATGACAACTTTATATATATATAAAAAAATCAGCATCCTTTCAGTATGATATGTGTACAACAGACAGCAGAGTACAGTTCTGAGGTACACCCCACATACTCCTTGAGAAGGGGTTCCAAAGTCTCAAAGACATAATATTGCTATGCAAATGCTTATTAAAAGCCATCAAAAGAGCAGATTAAACAATTTATGCCCTCCAAGTTTGAGATTTGGTGGAAGTTACTTTACACAGTGTTAGAATTGAAAGCTTTGACCCTGCTAAAGAATTACTCATGGACAGAGCTGCTGCAGTCAGCCACAGGTCAACATGTAGGAAAAGTCCTTCAGGAATTGGACTTAGAAGAGTTCTAAACAAACTGTAAGAAAATTAAGGCCAGAATAGGAGGACGGAGGTTTCCTGCTCCACCAGGAACTCTACTGGGTTGCTGTAGGGTTTAGTTGGGGATGTCCCTGCCCATTGCAGGGGGGTTGGACTAGATGACCTCCAGAAGTCCCTTCCAACCCAAACCATTCTGTGATTCACCAGTTCTCCCAAGGACTCTTCCTCAGCTTTTCTTTGCTCTGATAAGAAGCTCAACTCAAACAGAAACATGATTTGTTGCTGTTAGATCAACAGAATGAAGCCACAATGGCTCCAAAATGTGTCTTTGGCTCTTCTGGGAAGGATAGAAAGGTATAATTTCCATGTTTGTCCCGCTGGCAACTCCTGACACTAGGATGGTTATTACTTGCACAAACAGAAATCTGCAGCCAATCAAAATAACATGGTTGGCAAGAAATCTGGGCAAACTTTAATAGCTCTGGTTCTTCAGCATCAAAAGGATAAAAGTAGAATAATAATTTCTGGCAGGGGAAGCAGGGAATTTTAAAAATTCTGATTGTTTTCCTATGAGGATAGTGTTCTAAATACTGGAGTCTAACTAAAAACATGTTACTCTGGTTTCATGGATTCACATTGAGTCAGCTTCTGCTGGACCCACTGAGTTACACTCCACTCATTTCCACTCTCCTCAAGCTGAGGTTTATCTGGAGTAAACAACAAAGTAAGAGAGTGAGATCTGGCACAGAAAACTACATGGTCAAAATAATTCAAATGTCCTTCTAAAAGGAGTTTTCTGTGCATGCAAGTGTGGTACAGTGGAAGCCACAGAGCACTCTTTTCAAGACAGCATAATTAACTTCAGCCTCCTGG
This sequence comes from Bucco capensis, assembly GCA_013396975.1. Lineage (NCBI taxonomy): Eukaryota > Metazoa > Chordata > Aves > Piciformes > Bucconidae > Bucco > Bucco capensis. The sequence continues at coordinate 714,072 of VWZO01014660.1, forward strand.
GAAACAGAGAGCCAAAAAAGGCATTTACCAAGTGGAAGATGGACAGAGATTTAAATATAAAACCCATTTTCATTGAAGTTTTCACTTTCATTTTCAACAACCTCCAGTGCTATGTTCAGGACCATATCACCCTGAAAGTTTTTCACTGGAATCTAGTGAAGTCAATAAGAAGAGTTATACTATTTTAGTAGTAACTAAACTCACTTGCCACAAAGTGAATCTATGGAAGAGCTAAGTTAGTAGCTTTTCGATTAAAAATGAATTTTTAATCCATTTTAATTAATTAATCTATTAAAAGTTGTCAAATAAAGACTATTTTGCAGGCACAGAATTAGGTAAATTTGTTAATCTGCAGAAGGAGCAACACCAAAACATATTAATGACATCACAAGCAAGTAGGCTTCCTTAACTAATAGCTAATGATGCAAAGTTTTGGCTCTTCTAGAAAAATGACATCCTGTAAATATTTTCCCTGCCTTGTGAACAAACTAAAAACTTCCATACATAGAGAACCAAGAAAATATATTCAAAACTACCCCATTAGAAGTAATCTCTCACTATTTCTGAAATACTTAATGTTGATTTTTTTTAACTTCATATGATGGAACTTGGGTTTGGAACATCATATTGAGCCCCAAATCAATGATCTGTTTAATGGCACTCAATTGAACTTCTGTCCCCAAAGCAATAACATAAAGAAGCTAAGAAGTGTTTTGAAGGAGAAATGAACTATTGCATGTGAATGGTTTTGCATGAAGTGGCATTTTTGGGGGTTAAAAAAATGTCTAATGAAATATTTCCCAGGCAGATCCACTTGGATCATTGGATTCATTGGCACAGGTTCAGTATCAGTCACCTAGAATCTGTGTTCATCACATACCTAGAAGTGTGACACTCTTCAAAAATACTTAATACAAAAAAATCCTTTATTTCCTTTATACTACATATTTACAAGTCTATCATATCAAGGTCCTGTGGAAAATGTAAACAAGTATACAGAGGTGGAAATCATATGGCTTGAGGGAAGTTTCCCCTTTAACTAGCTGCTCTAATCACAGATCAGTATGCACAGAAGAAAAACCAGGACATTTTACATGTCAAACAGCAGAATGTTAAGTTCCTGGGGTTTATGGATTAGCTGCTGAGGAACCTCACCAGCCATCAGGCATCTTTCCCTAAACTGAAATAGCTGATATACTGGAATAGGGCTAGTGGAGGATCACCTAGGTGGACAGGGCTGAGGGAGCAGGCTTTGCTCAGTCTTCAGAAGAGAAGACCAAGAGGAGGTATCACTGCTGTTTTCAACTACCCCATGGGGTCTGTAGATGAGAGGAAGGCAAACACTTCTCAGAGATGCACACTGAAAGGAGGAGAAGCAGTGAACCAAAGCTAGAACTTAGGAAATTCTGATCAGAAACTAGGAAAAAAAAAATTCAAGAGCAGGAAATTTTGACTGAGACAGGAGCTCAAAGAGGCAGTGGGCTCTCCATCCTTGGAGATACTCAGAACTCAACTGGATGAATCTCCAGGCAACCCCATTGAACTTTGAAACTGACAGGCTTTGAAGAGAAGCCTGGACCTCCAGAGGACTTTTACAACTTAAATTACTCCATGATTCTACAAAAACTCTTGACTATAATGTGATACTTGCATTACTGTTGTAGTTTTGCTCTGTGGTAAACACAGTTAGGGTGAAAATATGTCACTTGTTTAACTTGGATCGTTCTTCTCCAGCAGTTGCTAAGATTATATCTAATTGTCTCACACAAGATTTACCTTATCAGTTCCAGTTCAGTGAAATTGCCCCAAATTGACATAATTGTAGGATCAGACCCAGGCCATCACATCTCCAAAAGTACATTTCGAACGTCACAGCTGGCAGTAAAGCCTTGCCGAGAGCCACACTCTTCTGACGAGTTTTGGGACAACAACCAATTTTGTCACATTTATACTAAGTAAACTCTTCAGTCGTGTTCACAGAGCTTTAAAGAAGTGAGAAGGGATCAGCACCAGCCCCTGTGATATTCTGGCTGAAAGCACAGTTGGTTAATTCACCTTGACACATTCACAACTATCATTACTGTCTTTAGGATGACTTTCAACACCTCTGAAGTGATGAATAACAACAAGACTTGCATAAAGCTTGAAAAATCCCTCCCAAACCTGCATTGCTTCCAGTAGATCACAGTTTGAATTAAACTCCCAAGTGTCACTTGTTTTGCACTGGACAGTTCATGGCTGCAGATGTGTTTAAGACCTGAGGTGAACCATAGCATGGAACTGTTACTTCACCTATTCATTGTTCAACCACACAACAAATGCCATCTTCAAAAATCGGGTGTTATCATCAATTATTGTCTCTTCTAGGACAAAAATCTTCTCTTGCAGAGTTGCAGTTTGTTATGGTGTGTGAACATAAGACCTGGAATTGCCTGTACTACCAAGTCTGAGCCCACCATGGTCCTGACAGCCTTTAAAAAGTGCACTTTTGATACAGTCAGGCTTAAGAGACTATTACATACATTTTGTAACTCCTAACCTAGAGAGGTAAAAAGAGGCACTCTGAAATATTTTAGTCTGGTTAACTCAGAGTATTAAAATAGAGAACATTATTTCCCTATAGTGATGTAATCCTGTATTAAAGAACAACCTGTGTAACCAAAAGAAATAGCACCAAAATGTCTTTGTTCTATTAAGTGACCAACAGCAGCTGTTGAATTTTCAAGGCATTTAAAAGCTGATTTAAAACCATTGTGCAGTAAAAGCACATTATAATCCTTTAAAGAAGACGGAGATTATCTTTACACATTTATCCTTGCTTACTATCTGATTTCTCCATCCAAGATAAAACTCTTTTCTGCTTTGGAAGGCACTGTTGCACTTAACAAACCACTGAGAAACCCAACTGATAAGATGGGAGAATGGAGAAAGCCAGAAGAGTCTGACAGATGACACCATGATCTTGGGAAGATGAGTCAGATGTAAGCAAGATAGAGATGGAGACCTTCCAGTCAGTCAATCCACACTAGAAACATCTTAAATTACTTAACAACTTATCAAGGGCCGTGGTGGATTCCTCTTCAGTTGCAAGTTTCAGATCAGCCTGAATGCTTTTCTAGAACACACAATGCTATTCAAAGAGGAATTCATTTAGTGATAGTTTCTGTGATTTTTTGCAGTGAATCCATATTGGCTTCATAATCCAGGGAAAGCTCATTAAACTTTATGCTGGTTGTCAAGTAGGTTTAGAAGGTCACTTAGATGTAGTAAGGCTCACTGCAGGTTGACACATTACATACTGCTTCTCCTGATGCCCTTTGGAGCTGGTTTTATGAAAAATGTATTCAAGCTTTCAAACAATGAATTATACATCAGAAAGAATGTCCAGAGGAGATTAACAGAGGGGTAAGAGGCTAGGAATAAATACATGAAACAGAGTCAATGTTTTAAAAGGATCCAGCTCCTAAATGGCCTCTGTAGTCTTCCATAAGAAGTGTGAATACTTCAGCACAATTCAAGCTGAATTGAATAGTTCTTTTCAGATCCAAACTCAAATACCTTCTGTGCACATAAAACAGTTCATTTATTAGTCCAAATGTTACTGTTGTAGAGCTCTTGGAAAAATACTCCCTCTTTCTTGAGTTTGTTCTTCATAAAGGGGAAGCTTTGGAGGGCCACCTAGAGAATTAAGTAGAAACATGGTTTCCGGTCTCAATCACATAATACTGGAATATGATAGAGATTATACAATTTACACTTAAATAATGCAATAAATAGTGCTCTTCAAAAGAAGGTAGAGGAGTGAGTTACACTGGGATCCTCACAGGGACAGAGAGCAGGCAAAATAATAGAATATCTCTCCAGTGGAAGGTTCCCATGTCTCTCCTAAACTGAATGTAGAATTGGATGGTATCACGATCAAGCCAGTTGAGATTAGACAACAAATGGGAGAAAATTTTTACTCAGTATTATACCTCATTAAGAAAAGAAACTATCTTAAAAAAAAACCCAACAAACAAAACAAAACCAAAACAAACCCCAAACTCTGTTTTCCAATAGTTTACCTACTCATCTCACTTATCACATCTCACCCTACTCTTCAAAACTTGACACCTCTACAGAAAGTAAGTGAACATGACGGCAAGCACAGCAAGGAAACCTCCTTATTCATCTTCCAGAGGCTGTGGATATAAACTATTTCAGACATACAAGACTGCACCACTCTCCAGCACAGCTGTGCTGGAGGTAGCCTCGGGACTTCTCGAGCAGGCTGTGCAAGATATCTCCAGAAATCTCTGAGGAGAAATCACTGCACTGACTCAGTTCACCTTGGCCAAGACCTCACAACCATCTGGAACAACTCCTGGTATTTGCAGTGTCTGCTGCTATTTGCACCATCAGGTGCCTGGCCCCTTAGGAGGACAGCACACACCAACACAATCCTTCCAAGGAATGCTGCTGCTATCAGAGGCTCTGAGGTTTTTCACCAGAGATGGGATTCTGCCTGATGCAGAAACTGTGGTGGCTGCTTCCCAGCACCATGTTTGTGTGCGGGGTTGATGCTCCTGTCCAAACAGTCCACTGACCACCACCATGGCCAATGGATGATTTCTTCTACTCAGAAAGGCTGCAAATCTCCAGCTTGCGTTACCTTCTCTGCAGGTTGGTCCCATCCATGGGGCTGGGCATACACAGTTCCCGTTGTACGGATTGCACTGGGATTTGCTGGCACACTGGCATCGCAGGGAGCAGTCAGGGCCGTACCGGTCTGACCTGCATTCTGGAAGGGCAGAAGTGTTCGGAAGAGGGTGAATGCTCCTTCATGTCTCCCTGTTTTCTGGGATCAGGAAGCTACTTAGACAACTACATCTGTTAACATTAAAACACGACATTTTGGAAAGCCTTGCAGTCTTCAAGTTTTGTCTGCCACATGGTCTGCCCAAACTGTAGCCCAGCTGTCTTCAAGAAGTTCCCAGAATGGAAATCATTACTGGTGTAAAAATAAGGGTTGACAGCCCAACAGAAAAGATCTTGGGGTCTGCTCAGGAAAGTTACTGTCAGCATCCTGGATCCACACTATCTCCTGCACCTCTCCACTGTGTGCGCCAGCAAAGAGTTCTCACTCCAAGAATGTGAAATTGAAAATTAATCCATTTTATATATGCTCTTAGGTCTTACTCAGGTTGCACAATTCTGCTGCCTCTTGGCAAATCAAACTCACAGAATGTCTCACTTCCAAATACAGATACATTTCATGCCTAGGCTGATAGAACCTCATTGTGATTTTTTAGTTGCAGTCAGAGCACAGGTATGAAGGAAAAGTCAGCAGGAGGTCAGAGGGCAGGGTGCTAAATAAACTCTAAATAACAGCCCTTCTCTCCCACCCCTCACTAGAAAACACTCTAAATAATCAAGGCTCATGCTTTCTCACACAAGCACCATTAGGTAAATCAAAGTGCTGCTGGAGCCCTGCGTCAGCTGCAGCCCCAAACACGTGGGAGAACTCTCCCCTTGTGCTCAGAGCTTGGCCTTTTCAATTAGGAAATGTTATGAGCAAAGGTCTCCTCCAACACCTCTGAACCTGATTTTAATTTATGTAATACCACATTTTCATGTGAATAACAATGTGTATTTAAGACATCTGTTTGAAAGTCTGCAATCTTAATTTACTACAGAAAAAGAGTGCCCATAAAAGTCTGTTATATTCTCTCTCCTTTTTTTTCCCCCCTCTTTTTTTTTTTTTAATTAACATTTTGCCTGTTTAATGGGTGCTTTACCAGAGCTCAAATTAAAAATCAGGCCTTTTATCTTTATGGCTGCTGCACAGCCACAGCTGCTCACAGTTATATCACAGATGAACTGAGCCTAATTGAAAATAAAAATGCAAATAAAAACCTACCCCATAACAGCTTTGCATGGGTGGGGGTTACCCTGGCTGATTTAAGAACAAGAATTAAAATGACTTGTAGAGCTTGCAAGAGGTAAAACCTCAGCTCACATTTTTGGTGCTGAGCTTCCCCCTTGTGTTTCACTTCTGCCCAAAATTTTATTGGAAAGGCCCTGGATGCCCACTGTGGTGCTGGATGTGGGGGTGGTTGGTGACCCCATCAGCCCTGTGCTTCCAGACTGGGTGGCTTTCCTTTCTGACCACAGGACAGCACAGAGAGGGAAGCAAATCATTTTCCAGTTTAATTTTGCAGGTTGCACTAGTACTTAAGCTCCCAGCAATTACTTTGCTTTAATAACAGGCTGCTTAAAGCTGTTTCCTGCCCTATCCTAGAACAAAAGAAGATTGTGACCAGCAGGTCAAGGGAGGTTCTCCTCCCCCTCTCCTCTGCCCTAGTGAGGCCACTTCTGGANTGGGATTCTGTGTGACAAAACACACAGCAATGGGATCCCTCTGTGCCCATTTGCACCCTCTGGAGTCTTCCCAACTACATCTGTAAAACTGTGGGTTTCTTGGGATATTCTTCACCAGCCCATGTTCTCCAAAACTCAAGGCAAATGACATTAAACAGCTGACCCATACAGTTTTCCTATCAGTGTATCAATATTGATCAAATCAAGACTTACAGGTCAGCCTGCTGATAAAGCTGTTGAGTAATTTGCTACAAACAATGTGTTCTTGAATACCAGCAAATGTCCTTTCACAGTTAAGCTTAGACCAACAGGTCATATTGGATTAACTGTACAGAGTCCAGCCCTTAGAAAATATTACCCTTACCAATTTCACATTTGTCTCCTGTCTTCCCAGGCGGGCAAAGGCACCTCCCAGTCTCTGGATCACAAGGAGAATCTTGGCAGTCACACTGGTGCTGGCACCTCTCTCCAAACCAGCCCCTGTCACAACCTGATGACAAGAGGGACATCTTTTAGACACACATTTGAGTTGCAAGGTGTACATTAAGCCAGAGAAGTTTTTCCAGGATGTCTCAGAGGAAAGCTCATAAACTTAAGCCATATGAGGAACAGCTAAAGTCACTTGGTTTGTTCAGCCTGGAGCAGACTGAGGGGAGACAGTCTACAGCTTCCTCACGAGGGGAAGTGGAAGGGCAGGAGCTGATCCCTTATCTCTGGTGACAGAGACAGCATTGAACTGTGCCAGGAGAGGGTTAGGTTAGATATTAGGAAAAAGTTCTTCACCCAGAGGGTGGTGGAGCACTGGAACAGGCTCCCCAGGGAAGCAGTCGCAGTGCTAAGGCTGACAGAATTCAAGAAGCATTTGGAAAAGGCCCTCGAACACATGGTGCAATTTTTGGGGTTGCCCTGTGCAGAGACAAGAGTTGGACTTGATGATCCTAGTGGGTCCCTTCTAACTCAGGACATTCTATGATTCTAAACTCTCCACTGAAGTGAGTGTAAATGCCAAGTTTAATGAAGAATTGAGCATAGTGGAACAGGCATTTGATTTACATGAACTCTCTGTGTTGGGTTCATCTAATCTAACCTATCAAAGGTATCTGTAAATCCATCCCAGAAATGTAACTGGCACTTATTTTCATTTTTAATTAGAATTCTCTAGAAGACCATTCCATAACACTCAACAGGTCTGACATGTACCTATTTAATAATCTCATTTGGAGTTTTAGAAGCAAATTTAAAATCAGTAACAGGAACTTATTTTTTTAATAAATGACATGTGGAACTCATTGCTGCAAGACATCATGGAGACCAGGACTTTCACCATATTAATTGGAACCAGATTAGCTTATTTATAGGGAAATGAGAGAACACTCAGCTATACAACAGGTAAACAAGCCCAAATCTAGTGTTTTGGGATATTCCGAAAGCTCGAAAACATGGAAGAATTTGCTCTCAGCAAACAAATAGTTGAGTATGACACTGAATTTTTTGAGTTTTATTTGTTTTCTCTTCCATCAGAGGGGTGTAAGTACCTTTTTCACAGTGGACACCTTGATAACCCAAAGGACAAATGCACTCTCCTGTCACTGCATCACAGCTAGCTCCATTTTTACAGGCACACATATGGAGACAGCTTAGCCCATAAAATCCAAGAGGACATCCTGAAAAGTGAAAGTATCAAATGAGGAAGATATATGGAGAAAAAAATGCATCCCTTTAAAATTCTCTGTATTCTCAGCTACCTTGCCTGGCAGCCACCAAAAATGGTATTTATCATTAATTCTTACAATGCCATGTGCTTTTCAACCTGTACCACCCCAGCATCAGAGTTACTTAGCTCTGGTTGGAACTAAATGATCTGAAACATCCCCCCAGAATTTAACTGAAATGGCAAAGTGTTTCTGTGACTACTCTGAAGCCCCTTATCCCATCACTGTTGGTGCTCCCAGGGTGCCTCCACTTACTGTGCTCACACGAGTGGCCATAGTAACCCTCAGGGCATTGGCAGCAGCCTGTGAACCTGTCGCAGGTGCCATTGTGCTGGCAGGAACAGGCCAAGCTGCAGCCAGATCCATACTTCCCTGGGAGACATTCTGCTGGCAGGACATGGGATAGGGGAAAAAAAAAAAGACAAACACCACAAATATAATCACCCAGAAAAGCTCTTATGTGGTAGCTTGTATAGCTGAGGTATCAATGTCCATACAATAAATTGCAGAGCCAAGGAGAACGTTTCTTATGAAGATACAGCATCTCTGCACAACAGTGATGTGTTTAGGACTATGAAGATGATCTGAGGGCTGGAGCCCCTATGAGGACAGACTGAGAGAGTTGGGGTTTTTCAGCCTGGAGATCTTGCAGCAGCCCTCCAGTACTTAAAGGAGGCCTATAGGAGAGATGGGGAGGGACTCTTGCCAAGGGACTGTAGGGATAGGACAAGGGGTAATGGTCTTAAACTGAAAGAAGATGGATTTAGAATCATAGAATCATTATGGTTGGAAAAGACCTCTGAGAGCATTGAGTCCAACCATTCACCCAACACTACCATGCTCACCACTAAACCATGTCTCCAGGATTAGATATAATGAAGTTTTTCACTGTGAGGGTGATGAGGTACTGGAACAAGTTGACCAGAGAAGCTGTGGATGCCTCATCTCTGGGAATGTTCCAGGCCAAGTTGTATGGGGCTTTGAGCAACCTGGTCTAGTGGAAGGTGTCCCTGCTTATGGCAGAGGGCTTGGAACTAGATGATCTTTATGGTCTCCTCCAACCCAAACCATTCTGTGATTCTATGATTTATGTACTATAATGAGAAATCTTTCCTATTATGTAGATGCTCAAACAGCAACTCCCTTGTAGGCTACCTTTTTTGTCTCTTCATGCAGTCAAGGTTGAACTAAACCATGTGCTGTAAATGGCATAAATGGCATCATCTATTTTTTGTCTTTATCCACAGCAATATTTTCTCTTAGACACTTCGAAAGTGTGAAAGAAAACATGAAGCTTTTCCTCCTCTGTGTTGTCATTGGAGTTCACACTACTCCAATTCCTAATAAAACCAGGAGGATCTTTTTCACATATAGCAACAGACTTTCCATGTATAATGAGATATCTGTTTTTACTGAACTAAACACATCTCAAATTACTGAAAGCCAAGCCATGCAAAAGTGACTGTGCCAATATTATTAACTTAGGCATCATTTCTGCATAAGTTAACTTCCCACTGCTGTGATAATTTGAATCTGGGCAGATCAACCTAAATGAGTGTGGCCATCCAAATAATCAGATTCATAACTCTGCAAATGTCAGGCAAGATCTTTCAAGAACATAATATCTAATCACTAGAAAAAGGATGCATGATTAGCTGTCTTTGATTTCTAGTCAAAACACACTCCAAACCACACTGCTGTGGAAATCAGGACTCAATTTTCCAATAACGTGGCTATTTGTCAGAAGATAAACAGTAAAGCTCCTTCTAGTAACCTAACACACAGTCCCTGATACAATGTCATAGAAGCATAGAATGGTTTAGATTGGAAGGGACATTTAAAGGTCATCTAGTCCAAGCCCCCTACAGTCAGCAGGGATATCTTCAACTAGATCAGGTTGCTCAGAGCCCCTGATCCAACCTGACCTGGAATGTGTCCAGAGATGGGGCTTCTACCACCTCTCTGAGCAACCTGGTCCAGTGTAAAAAATTCTTCCTTCTTTCTAACCTAAATCTCCCTCTTTTAGTTTAAAACCATCACCCCTTGTCCTGTCACAACAGACCCTGCTAAAATGTCTGTCCCCATCTTTCTTACAGGTCCCTTTAAGTACTGAAAGGCTGCAATGTCTCCCTGGAGCCTTCTCCACGCTGAACAACCCCAACTCTCTCAGCCTGTCCTCAGAGCAGAGAGGTTCTAGCCTTCTGATCATGTTTGTGGCCTCCTCTGGACCCACACCAACAGGCTCAAGTCCTTTCTGTGCCAAGGAGTCCAGAGCTGGACCCAGCACTGCAGGTGAGGTCTCCCCAGAGCAGTGCAGAGAGGCAGAATCCCCTCCTTGGCCTGCTGGCCACGCTGCTGGGGATGCAGCCCCAGACCAGTAAACTCATGGTTTTCTGAACATTTAAGTCTGTTATCTATACAGGTATTGCCTCTCTGGAGAGATAAATTGGAATAGATATACAGAATGACTTTCAGGTGATGGACAGAATGATGTGGAAAAACTCTCCTCTGGGCTGGCAGGAGGGTTTCTGCAAAGAAAACTAATCTTACTCTCTGTAAGTGTGTTTTGTCCTGTGTATGGGAGAGCTGCTATGGAGAAGGAAGGGTGAGATAGCAGGACAATCTCAATTGCTTTGGACAGATGTTGCCAGAACTGTACTAGCAGGGAAATTCATATGTGGGAAGTTCAACTGCAGTCCAATGTCAAAAGGAAGAGAAAAACAAGAGAGAACATAACAAGAGAGGAGGGAGATGTGGGCTTCTGCTGACCTTGGACAAGCACGTGGAAGAAGACAGAAAACAATGTTCCCATGAACAAGAGAACACAAAAGTTGGACAGAAGAAGAAGCAAGAGTCTGTGCAAAAGAATTTATGAGAGTTACAGAGCAAGACTCATGAGGGAACTGTCTCTGAAAAAAGACCTAAAGCTCTAACTAGGGGTAGTTCTGTATAAGAGAAGCTGTAGAGCTGGTCATGGCACTAAGCTGGTCAGAGTTCAAGGAGCATCTGGATGATGCTCTTAGCCATGTGAGTTAATTTTAGATAATCCTGTGAGAAACAAGGAGTTGGACTTGATGATCCTCATGGGTCCCTTCCAACTTCAGATATTCTATGAGTCTATGAATGCAGCTGGGAAGGAGTCTACTCCTGCTTGAATGTACACATCCACTGTCATCAAAGCAGAAAATTACCTTTCTCACATGATTTTCCTGTCCAGCCAAGCCCACAAGTGCAGTTGCCATCCACGTGGTCACAGATGCCACCATTCTGACAGGTACATGTCAGGTGGCAGTTGGGGCCATATTGTCCCTGGGGACACACTACAGAGAATTAACAAAGTTTGAAAAAGAAAAGAAAAAAAAATTAGCATCCCCAAAAAGGATAAAGGTGACAGGGAATAAATGCAAACATATGCTCCCCACAGAGTATCCCTGGTGTCTCCCATGGGCTCTGGAACACTACTGCATACTTATTAGCAGTTTCATCCAAACACTCCCTGTCTCATGATATCTCCTCATTTGGCTTCACTCCACATTTCCCTGTCTTGCTCTCCTCCCTCTCTCTCAACTCCTCTTCAGCAAATCCTCTCCTTTCTTTCAGCTCAAGCAATTTGCTTCTATACTGAGTCTTACCCATCCACAGGGCCCTCCCACTGTTCATGCTGTGTGGCACAAACTCCCCTTTTCCCCACCTTTATGTTCTGCTTGGCTTGGAGTGCAGTCTCTGAAAGGAGTCACCAGTGCAATGGTACCAAGTGTGGTGGAGCCAAGTGGTGAGGTGAGGGCAGGAGATGGGGGCAGGATAAAGGCAGGGTGATGAAGCAGAGAGAAACAGTGGCCAAGCACAGCAAACTGCAATGTTATCAAGCAAAGGCATTGGGAAACAGAGTTACAGACAATGCTTGGCACTGATTTTTATTTGCTGGGTGCTTTAACTGTGTGCCCAAGTGACAAGGTGACCTTGGGTCCTGCTTTGTTACCTTGCTGACATCTGGGTCCCATTTGGCCAGGAGGACAGGTACACTTGCCAGTCTGTGGGTCACACTGACCTTTCCCACATGCACAGAACAGGCTGCAGTCCTTCCCATACCGATTTTCAGGGCAAGCTGAAGGAAACACAGCCTTGGTTAAACACCCTGGGTAGCCAATGACAGCTTCCATTTATAGGCAGGATACTATAAGGTAGAGTTGGCTTCATTTTTGTTCCAGCTAAGGTGCTTCAAAGCAACAACTATGAAATCAAAACCCATCCAAAGTCCTAACTGCTTCATCCTCTGAAACTTTAGTTGAGGTTATGGATGTAATCAATGGTTTCACATGGAACATTTAGTAGGTTTCCTACCAAAAAGGTGTCTAAGTGAAAGATCAGCTGCTCATCCTTCCAGACAAAGACATCTTTCCTTCTTAACATTGATGCTGCCCTATGCTGAAGAGCAAAGCGATAGGCTACTAAACATAAAAACACTGCCTTTCTGTGAAGAAGCTGAGGAGAACTTCACAGAGATCTGTGACATTTCCAGCTCTGGAAATAGCACAGAAATTCAGCCACACAATTTAGCTCTGAAACAGAGAAGTAGGAGTAGGGTTGCCATGGAGCCTTTACCAGTTTTGCCATGACAAAACTTGACCTTTTTCCCATTTATTGAAACTAATGGCACCGTAGCGTGAAGCAAAATATTGAGATAATTTCTCAGCCTAGAAATTTTGGACAGGAAGAAGGAACTTGAGCAATTCCTGCTGAGCTGGCTCTAGAAATAAATTTGGGCAAGCAGGTTGTAATCCTGGGATGAGTGTTCTTGCTTCCATGCACGCAGAAGAGAGGGAAAATATTTTGCAAGAGCTTTTTTTAAAAAGCTGGAATCCTGATTTACAATTCAAGGATGAGGTAGCTGGGATCTGTCTGGTTTTCTGCTGACAAGCTCTTATGCAGATGATTCTCCTTGCTGGTTTTTGGAAGAAGTAGAACATGAACATTGGCTTACTTTGACTGCAGTCAGCTCCAATGAAACCAGGCGTGCATGCACAAGCTCCCGAGGCAGGGTCACAGTGGCCTCCATTCAGGCATTTACAGGAGTTTTGGCAGTTGGAACCATAAGTACCTTTAGGACACCCTGTTTTAAAAGAAAAAGAAAACCAGAATCACCCAGAATCACACAACAGTTGGAGCTGGAAGGGACCCATAAGGATCAACCCCAGCAATAAGCCTGTGTGGCTACCGAGTCCATTGCGTTTCATGTTAGAAGCACTTTGCTGCTTTCAACCAAAATTAGGTTTTCATTTTCTAACTCTATTCACTTCTAGAGGGCCAGGAGTAGAACTGACAAGCAGATGGTTGCCTCAGGCAATGCACTCCTTGGGGCAGCAAGGCAGGGCTGATTTGCAATGTCAAAGCCCTGGAGAATCAGTATACTGACTGCTGCTGCTGAGCATGGTCCAACTGCTCCCAGCTCTGCTCACTCTTTCCGTTCCTTCTATGTGACAGTAGGAAGAAAAGAAAGCCCAGATATTCAGAGGGTTTTCCTCTCGGATTTGTGTTGCAAATCAACCTGTTCTTTCTTTCCTTCCTATGGCAGAGCTGGAGGCATGGGAGCCTGGTCCCTCTTCCTCTGGGCAGCAAGAGCCTGGCTTGCCTGAGATGGGGAGAAGCCATCTCTGCCCCTTTTAGCAGTCATTTTAGCTGACCAGTTACGGATACTAGGGCAGGTCTTGTCTTTCAAAAATGGCTAAGTTGGAGAAAGTTTGTTTCCTCTAGAATCAGTTCTTTCCCTCCAAACTGGAGTTGGTATTGCTCTGGCACATCTAGTGTGCTATGGGTAGAAGACTATGACAATAACATGTAATTTCAGAAGACATCTCAGAAAATAGACACCGGAGGGAGATGCTTTAAATGTAAAGCCAGAAAACTCCCTGAGGAACAAAACAAAGCAGCTATACTTTGTTATAACCACAAGAAACATTAGACCTGGCTGGACTGCTGAGCCAGCATTACATGGCAACAGAATTTTTCCAGGTGGTAGCAAGTAATTCTGGTTTCTTTTTGGACAGCTAATGTTGAGGGAGTGCTGAATACAAGATCGGGAAGATACGAATGCATCTGCCGTGCTTAGTTCATGTCTTCTGTAGAATGATGGAGGTTGACACTGGAAAAAGAACAGAGCAGAGGTGATAGGCACCTTCATCTGCCAGGGTTGCCTCCAGCTTGCCACCACTGAACTCTGGAGATGCAGATTATCTCCTAATTTTCCAGTGTACTGGAAAAGGGGGAAGCTGGTGCTTTCAGAGTAACATGACCATCATTGAGCAGTTACACTAGTGCTACCTCTACAGATCATTTCATTCCTCCTTCCTTCCTTGTTTTTCCCTGGCAAAAGGAATGCCCATGGCTACTTTGAAATCTGGTTGAATGTGTATTTGCAGACGTCTCCAAGCAACAGAGCTCTCACAATCTGTGCATAAATAACTTCATACATTTTCTCTCTTTTCTGTAAGCATGCAAGCATGGTCTGAGTGGCTGGAGAAATCTCTGGCTTTTTTGAGCTATTCAGTAGAGAGGGAGAGCTTATGGTGAAGCTTTAAAGGGATTGCCTTTTAAAATAGAACTGAACATTGGCTTCTGATCAAATCAGGGTAGCAGATCATCAGGACTAAACAGATACATGCTTTTATAACATGCAGATACTCTCTTCAGCCCTTCTCAACCATGGCTGCTTCTCAGTGAATACTTCATCATCAGTGCTTCCATCTGTCAGGACAGAAAATCTGTTTCATGTGCAAACCCTGGCATCAAGGAGTGAGTCCTGCACCATCTATTTCATTTCCACCAAGACACAAAGTAAAGAACACACCCAGAGTCAATGATTTAATTGGACTCTAAATGAGTTTCTCTCTTCCTCCTCCTTTTCCTTTCAGTCATAATTTGGCTTTGCTTTTCTTTTTTAATTCTGTTTCCCACACTCCCAAACACATTGCTTCTCCCTGGCAAAGCTTTCAGAGTTGCTCCTCAGCTCAAGACTAGTAAGAGCTACTCCAGTACTGAGAAGGATACAGCAATTCCCTCCTTACCAACTGAATAACCTCTTGCAGTACTTCAGTTGTTTCATTTCAAGAGAGTGCAGCACAAGCAGGGCAAACACACCAGATGTGACCCTCACACGGTTCTTAACAAGGTCATCTCATTTGTTACTACTTTGCAGAAGAACTTCTATGCAGATAACTGGGGCAATTTACATGCTGTCCTGCCATTTAAGTAGGCTCTGTCTTTATAAAGAGGCTTAGCCTCTAACAACCAGTTATCTCATAAAGACATTTTCTAATTTAACAGTTTCCTGTGCATCTGACTTAGGTTTTTCTGAGAATGGCAGGAGCAGCAGCCAGATTTCTAACTCATTTCTTGATTATTTATATGCACGCCTGGTTTGCCATGACCAAGAGCTCCTAAATCTTTTCATACCAACTGCACAGACTAAGGTTTTTTTACCCAATGTTATTAATTGCATTGTCAAAAAAAAAAAATTCACTTCTGAAGCATCCTGTTACCTACAGTTTGAAGCTGAAGCTGGTGAGGTCTTTCTGGCTCAGGGTTTATGCAGCCTAGTAAATGTCATGGAGATGTGAGCATGGACTTTTTTATCCATTACAACACCACTTGCTGCTCTTTATTCATAACTTCATTCAAGTAGATGTGCCTGTCCACCAAGTTATGGACAAGTGATGGGAACCTTATTGCTAGTTTGTCTGCTTCCTCTGGATCCTGCCAAGAGACTGTTTCAGCTTTTCACTCCAAAATTTGAGAACATGAAAGCCTCGTTGCTCTTGGCTCCTGGAAATTTGACTTCCCAGCCAACAACACCTTTTATAGATACTTTCTTGAACCTTTTTTCACAGTACTATAAATATAGCAAGAGTTGCCAGAAACTGTTTCCAGCAGCATCCAACCACATGTTGACTGGATCACAGCCCATTTCACGGCTTTGGGAGCGGCTCCCTATCCTGGTTTTAATATTACATTGAAAGCTTCTTCATCCTGGAGCAGTCCCAGTTCTCCTTGTAGAGAGGATGGTGGGAACGTGGAGCATTCCCACCAAAGTCACGCTAGCTATCCTTGGTTATCAGACAGTCACTTCAGAATCAGGTCCCCAGTCTCTCACTCCACTCTCCTAAACCTAAAAATAACTCACACTTCAACTGTTTTCCTTTCATTTTTGTGTCTGTTTATGCAATGACCAGAGTGGTAGAGATGAGAAGAAAAAACATCATGTAGATTAAGATAAATTTTCTTTGTCTGTGAACCTTCCTCACTCCATTATCACAGAATCACAGAATCATTAAGGTTGGAAGAGACCTCGAAGATCATCAAGTCCAACCATACCTATCACTACCATACCACTAAACCATGTCCCTAAGTAGAGCATCTAAATGTTTCTTAAACATGTCTGGGGATGGTGACTTCACCACCTCCCTGGATAGCGTATTCCAAGACTTAACAACCCTTTCAGTAAAGAAGTTTCTCCTTATATCTAATCTAAACCTCCCCTGGTGCAAGTTGAAGCTATCCTTCCAGTAAACATTTAACATAACTATATTTATTAATTGAAAATCTGAAAACTGAAAATTTGCTGTACAAGGTACCTTTGGGACTCAGACAGAACACAATACCATGAAGGCTCATGTCTCATCAGGTTTAATCCTAGCTATGCAGAAGTCTGTGGCAAAATCCCCTCTGAAACACAGATTTCACACTATAAGTAATTTCTTGTCCATCAGAATGTCAGTCTAATTATTAATGCTTTAAGTTTTAAAATTCTGAAATAAATTGTAAAGGATCCAAGCAAGCTGGAGGACATTTACTGTAATCTATAGAGAGTTAGTACGACACAGAGGTAATGACTACTGAAAGATTGCTACATAAAAGTAATAGGCCAACCATGATGGAAGTCTTTTCAAATGACGCTGTTAAATAGTTGATCTCCACTCCTGCTCTACTACAACACTGATTATAATCTAATGTATAATGGATCCAGATGGCTTTAGCCTAGGAGTTGAAGGCAGGATTTCGATCTCACTTACAGCAAGAACTGATGTGCACAGGAGGAGAGAATCAATCCTTCCATTTGCGTTTATATCTTAAAGAATAAATTGTGATGACATGATGGGAACACAAACTGTCCAACACTAAAAGGAGCCTCTCTCCTATTTCTACTCAAGCAATAAAGCACAGCTTTAACCCTTACTAGACCTGACTATATTGCAGCTGGCTTTTGAATCCCAATTGTCACCCCCCCCAAAAAAGCAAGCAAACCAAACACTGGATTCCTAGGAAAGGAAAATCAGCATTCAACAAAGAGAGGAAGACTGAGCTTGAAAAATGTCAGGGTTTTGGGGAGTTATTTTTTCTGAAACAACTCATGGAGTAAAAACAAAATTAAAGTTGTAAATAAAAAGGTAATTAACTGTCTCCTTTATTGGATACTTTGGCCTATGTTTCTTATCAGTTGCCACGTTCTAGCAGAAACAACTTTACAGATGTCTTAAAATACCAGCATGAGGCATGTGGATCTGGGAATATTTTTTATGACAGAGCATTTGGCCAATCAGCATTTTGTCCTCTACACCACTCACCATTTTTCAAGCCAGAGTAACAATTTGTTTAACTTGATTGTTCCTCAGAAGGCCCTACAACTTCGGTGACTTTATGAATCACTCAGATTTATTGCTGATTGCAGCCTATTGTTTTCTAATAACCATTTGTCCTTGCTTGAGCACGCAGAGATTTTGGGAAGTATTTTGGCTTAGGTATTTTGAAATGAAAAAGCTAGACAATATCCAGGTGTAGCTGAGGATGAGAGGTGTAAATGGAGAGAATAATACTACTACGATGCAGAGAATAATATTAAGATGCAGAGAATAATATTGAGATGCAGAGAATAATACTGAAATTCTTCAGTGTGGCATGAAATTGGAAAGAGTTTAGCTAGTAAATGGGTTTGGGGATTTTTTATTAACTAATTTTGGGGTTTATATTAATTTATTTTTAAATGTAAATAATTCTTAATTAAATTATCTATTTATATATATTAATCCCTTGCAGTAATATATATTATAAATTCATCCCTTGCAATCATTCAGCTATTACAAATTAATCCCTTGCAATCATTCAGTTATTTGTATTGTAAATTAACCCAGCTTATGCTTACTTTATCTCAGCCAGCACTGAAGGTACTGACACAGATGACCTCAAAGAACCAGCACATGCTTCTGCACATTTCAGTCCTTGCTCAGGATGGGGATAATCCAGAAGGATACTCACGAAGGTGGCAGTGGTCCCCGTGATACCCTGAGGGGCACAGGCAGTCGCCGGTCACCGGGTGACATTCCTCATTCTCAGCAGAGCACTGACACTCTTGGTTACAGTTCTTGCCATAGGTGCCTGGTGGACAAGCTTGGAGGAAATGTAAACCAATAAATTCAATTTGTCTTGGTAAATACAGCACTCAAACAAAGAGTAAGCTCAAATTTATTCAATCAAATCCCTGCCTACAGAAGGAGGCTCTCCTCCGGGACTTGGGATTTATTACATTTACTTGGGGGTTACTTCACCGCTTGATTTTGTTTTGTTCAGTGAATTTGTGCCCAACTGTCAAGGGCCAGATACAATTTTCTTGTCACATGGAAAAAAAAATCATAGGGAAATGTCAGGTAAAATTGTCTAAAATAACAGTATAATTCACAAGGGAGCAGGCCTGTGGATAAAGACATTCTACCTTATGCAGGGAGTTTAAACTTGCAAAGCTGCTGTAGCACCAGCTTCTTCACAGGTTTCATTTTGCTTGTTGACAGCCACATCGCCTACAAGTTTTGTACTTTCTGACATCTCTTTTACATTAAGTTGCCCTGGTTGTGGATCAGGGTTTAGAGTCCTTTAGTGGAGGATATGAGACACCAGTGTCAATTCTTTTTAAGTATTTTTTGGTATTGTTTTTCTTTTTGCTGAAGTGGTGCTCAGGGAAAACATTGCTTGGAAGAACAAAGCCAAAATTATGCAGTTGGGGTCACAGAATGAGTCTGCTCTCACAGACAGCTCCAGATGGCCACACTCAACAGTGAGAAAAAAACAGGTAATGACATTTCCATGAGCTCTGACAGCAGGAACAGGCAGTTTTTCAAAGGGACAAGGCCAAGAGAAAGCAGCACTGATGCTTTACCCATGGCGCAGTTATGGCCACAGGCTCTGCTGGCACCTCCTCGATCTATTTTCATCCAGTTTAGCTCCTGGCTGCTTCCTGCTAGCCTGAGAGCTGCTAGACCTAGAGAGGACAAACCCTGTCAGCCCAAACCGTGCCAGGAACAGAGGTCAGAACTGCCCAAACCATCTGGGTGAGCGACAAGCAGCCCTTGTCCATCTTCACTGCTGGGAAGTTCATTGAGTCACAGAATCCTAGAAAGGTTGGAGTTGGAAGGGACCTTTAGAAGTCATCTAGTCCAACCTCCCTGCTGTAAGCAGGGACACCTATAATCAGATCAGATTGCTCAGTTGCCTCCCCCCTCTTCAGGCATGATATCATCAGGTTTTTGTTTAAGAAATTAATTTCTTAATTAATTTCCAAGGGTAGTTATTGGCATTGTTATAACACTTACTTTTCTCACAGCCATAGCCAGTGAATCCCGGAGGACAGCTGCACCGACCCGTCAGGTGATGGCAGGGGCTTCCGGTGGGACAGCGGCACCGTTGGGCACAGCCCATGCCATAGCGGCCTGGCAAGCAAGCTGCAATGGAGCAACCACCCTCATTAGGGCATGAGGTGCAAAGCTACCCACCTCCAACAGATCTGCTGCACCCATCCTCATGAGCAGCTCCAGGTCTACCCCACGGAGCAACGCAGGAGTGAAAGGATACCGATACTGGAGGTGCACTAAAACCAGGAGGTAGGTATGTACCAACCTGAACCTTCCAGGCAAAGCACCCAGCAGACACTCACGTTTGTCACAGTGCCTCCCTCTCCATCCCTTGTCACAGTGGCATACTCCAGTTTGATGGTGGCAGGACAAGCTGTGCACACAGTCACATCGCTCCTCACACCGCTCGCCAAAAAATCCCTGGCGGCAGACTGGGAGGAGAAGCAGAGAGAAGAACAGTTCTTGCAGCCACATAGAAAGGATCTGTCATTGGCCAACAAGCCAATAGCGTCCTTCTTGCACATGGCCATGGGTATGCAGATGACTGCATGGCCAGAAAATGTCATTGGAAGAGAACATAATAAAAATATCAAAAGCATTTAGTGTTGGCTATTCATGAGTCCACAGATGAAAGTTTGTAAAGGCTCAGTCATAGTCTAGAGTACAAATCCAGATGGTGTCTACAGAGATGATGATGATGCCATTCACTTTTACACAATTACACAGCATCCCAGCACAGTAGAGGTTGGAAGGGACCTCTGGAGATCATCTACAGCAGGTTGCACAGGATCTCCTTCGAGAGGCTTTGGAATCTCTCCAGAGAAGGAGACCCCACAACCTCTCTGGGTAGCCTAGGTCAGTGCTTCATCATCCTCACAACAAAGAAGTTTTTCCTTTTTCCAATTATGCATAGCCAAGGGGACAGCAGTTGGAACAGTGACAATAGGCTGTGTCCACATGCTACTTTCCACCTCACAGCCCTCTGCAAAGTGATCAAAGAAAAAGCAAGGCCTGAAGAAAAGGAAGATGAGCACTGCAGAGGGTTTTGTGAGTCTTCAGCACCTCAGGAGACATCAGAAAATTGCTTGAGGCTTGCAAAAATCACAGCACTGCAGTGCCTGAGCTGAAAGCACATTTCAGGTCATCTGATATCTACTACTTAGAAGTTTTCTGTTTCAGGGATTTACATGGATTTAGACATGCCAGACAGCTGTCAGATCTGGGCAATCTGGACCACATGCAAGATTGGTACAATATGAACCATTAGAGACCAATTTGCTGAGCTACCATTATTGTTCCACAGAGATGCAGCAGCACTTGGCATACTGTCCTTACAACTCACTCCCTTTCATATATTCATCCCTGTGCCCATAAGGTAGAGAAACACATTTTCTTAGCAGGCAGGGAAAAGAAGTATGGCTAGGCTTTGGGAACGAAGATCCAGGGAGGGCTCCACCCACGCTCCTCATCAGNCTCCACACTTTACCACGGGCAATGAGTTTAATGCTCCCTCTGCTGTCAGCACAGTTATTGCACCAGGGGCCACAAAAGACCCCAGGTAATTTTTAGACTGTGCCGGAAACAGACGTAGAAGGAGATAAAATGATTGGGACAAGGGCATGCATGTATTTATGGTTGGGCTGGGACCTGCCTGCAGGAGACACACAGTGAGGGCACACACCAGCATTCTCTCTTACTGGTCTACAGATTACTGGAAAATTAAGATACAAACCAGAAATGGACTTCATACTGTGGAGACAGAAATGGCTGATTGCACAAGAGAGTGTTAAGATAAAGCATCTGCAGAAGGGAGCAGAAGGGACTGTCCTTACCAACATCACACTGGTTCCCAGTCCAGCCGGTGTGGCAGATGCATTTCCTTGAGTGCTGGTCACAAACTCCATGGTGGCAGCTACAGTTCTGCTCACAGCCCTCTCCAAACCTCCCATCCCCACACTCTGAAATGAGATGAGGGAGACTGACAGGGGCCAGGCTGGAGGGGCTCCAGGAAGAACACACTTATCCCTCTGAAATATAGTGAGCCATCTAAGCTGGTCCTAAAAACCTTCAGTGAGGGAGATTTTGAAGCCTCCCTTGACAAAGTTCTCTAGAAATACATTATTTTCTCTTAGAGGATTTCCACTGTTATTTTTTTCTCCTCAAATTAAGTTCATTATTTATCTTCCCTCTCCCCAAGTGACAGAACAGCTTATTCCTCTCCTTTGTCCAGCGCATTTCTAGCACCATGGTACATTCAGGTGTCAACACCATGCCTCTCCCAATCTTTAACTAATAAATCCCAATTTTTTCAACCTCTCCACACCTAGTGCTCTCCAACCCCTCTCCCTTTTTCCTGGGCTGTCTCAAAGCAGACCTCACCAGAAGGGAATTTCCTTGCGGAGCGACTGAATGGAGGCACTGGAGGGATGAAGGACATGATGAGGCTCACCCAGCTCACATGCTATCCCTGTCCAGCCCCGGGGACACTGGCACTCGCCCGTCACGCGGTCACACGTCGCCTGGCCATGGCAGTCGCAGCGCTGTAGACAGTTTGCACCATACCATCCAGGAGGACAGGCTGCAAAGAGGAAGTAGGACAAGAGCCTTCCATTAAGAACTTCAAGGAGAAGCACACAGGTTAAACACAACCTTTCCTAGCTTACACCCCGTCTTACTCTAGTGATCATGGAGATGCTGTCGAAGCTACAATAGAGTAAAATGGGGCCATGACTGATAAGGAATTACACAGAGCAGTAACAAACTGCTCTGGGAACAAGATAGGTGATAACAGAATCAGCTATGATGCACCAAAGAGCCTCAGGATTTTCTGTTTGCACCTATGAAAAACATCTCTTGGTTCCTACCAGCTTTGTGAACACCAAGGAGTGGAGTTACTCATTCCTCTCTTCTCAGAAATTCTTTGCGCAGTCCTCTTAAAATCACAACTCCTTTTCTAACTGATCCTGCCAGGCTGATGACAGTTTACCTCATTTTAATTAAGCAAGTTTATTAATTCCTATTACAATCAATTGCTATGGATAGAACTTAGCTTTTTTGACACAAAAGCTCTGTCATGTGCCAGAGTGGCACCTTCTTAAGATGTTAATAGGAGCAAGTTCTCACTCCACAAAAACACAGTGACTAGAGGATGGCTCACCCAGCCTCATGCACTTATTCTACCTCCTCACTTCCAAAGAGAAGAGAATCCCCAAACATATAATCAAAAAGGGTATGTAGGACAATGCCTTCACATTTGACAACAGCTTTTTTTAACTTTTTCTTTGGTTTTGTATCCAAGACCTTCATGCAAAATAGAAAGTTCTAGGTCTTGCCATACATGTTATCATGAACTGTTTGGTACCTTCCCAGTGTTGTATTCCTTCGAGGAAAGAGCTCTTCATATTAGTTTTTTTTGAGAGATCCACTTCATATATACTTCTCTATCCCTGCAGCTTTCATCCCCTTCCCCTAACCCTCCTCTCAATATGCTGAAGGGCAGCTACTGCTTGCATGGAGGTGCTGACTTAAAAACCCAGCTCAACCAGGAGCATCTGCAGCAGAATTCCCAGCTCTGTAGCACTGGAATCAAAGAATGGTTTGGGTTGGAAGAGACCTTATAGATTTTCTAGTTCCACCTCCTTGCTATGGGCAGGGACACCTTCCACTAGACCAGGTTGCTCAAAGTCCAGTCCAACCTGAACACTTCCAGGGATGCTGCATCCACACCTTCTCTGGGAAGCCTGTGCCAGTACCTCTACCACCCTCTGAGCAAAGAATGAGGAGGCACAGGAAAAGAAGACTTCTGCAATAGGGATGGACAGCCTTTTCTAGCTGCCTGGATGTAGAGGATTAGGATATGTAATGTAAGCCTCAGTGTAGCCTTTCTTTGCCAGCCTCTTTTCTGAAGGCTCTTTGAAGTTGGGCTTGTGTCACACACTGGTCTAACTGTCAAGGCTGGAAGTCCCAACGCCTTTCACATGTTCTGGATTTAGCCTATGTCTGGAACAGTGCATGGGAATGATGTGGATCAGTTGGGCACACAGGATGGTAAAGCAGGCCACAGAAAAGAAGAGTCATAATAGGAGTTTTATAGGCCTTTTCACCCTTAATCAGCTTTTAAAAACATCTCTCTTGCCAGTTTATGACTGTTTCAGCTCTCTCTGCCCCACACACGTGTCCCTGCAATGTGGCATCACAGAGTGATTTAATTGTCCAATCCATGGTTTTGTGGATATGAAACCAATGACAACACAGGGCAGGGAGCTGATAATTAGAACACCGAGGGAGCTTCCCAAGCAGAAGTTTTGGTTTTCCCTCCCAAAATCCTCTGCCAGGGGTTGGAATTTCTGACTGTACCTTCTTGGCAGGTGGGTCCTTTCCATCCTGGGCTACAGAGGCACGCCCCAGTTACATGATGACAGAGAGCTCCGTTGTGACAGTGACAAGCGTGGCTGCAGCCTGGCCCGTAGCTGTTCCCCTGGCAAGCTGCAACAAGAGAAGTCCATCAAACCCCATCAGGAAGCACCAAAGGAGGCATCACACAGAGCAAACCTGAGACACAATCCAGCCCCCAGGAAATCAGTTTGGAACTGGCTTCTGACAACACGTTTTTCCCATCATAAGGATGCCTAAATCCACATATCCATATATCCTAAATCCATGCCTGACAGTAAATAACATGGCTTAAAAATATGTATCCTAGCATGTTCTGAGAAGGTTTTTATACAAGGGCAGGATCACTCTGGTGATGGATCAGCTGCCATCCCTGCCCTGCAGAATGTCTTTGTGCTAAACTAATGGTCCAACAGAACCACCAACTTGACAGCCCGGGTATTCATTTGCATCCTGGTAAGAGAACTGACAACTTCATTGTTTCCAG
Source organism: Bucco capensis (assembly GCA_013396975.1). NCBI lineage: Eukaryota > Metazoa > Chordata > Aves > Piciformes > Bucconidae > Bucco > Bucco capensis. Next base: position 738,695 of record VWZO01014660.1, read on the forward strand.
GGTTCATTTTTTTCACAGCTGGATGTCTTTGCTCACCCAGAGTCTCATTCTTTGGTCAGAGAGGGCTGATATTTCAAATACATTGGGTTTAGCAGCTGGCTCCCAGGTGAACACTTACTGCAGCCACCTCGCAAACCCACACTTGCTGCAGCTCCCTTTTCACTGCTGCTGCCACCTATGAAAAAAGGCAGTAACAGAATTCCTCTAGTCTCCATTGGACTGCAGATTTGGAGAGCTTTGAAGAGTGGGAAGCAGACAGTGCTGCTCCCCTGTTTTCTTCAGGCACCACCCAAAAAATACAAAAGGAGTTGATGAAGTTGGATAGCCTCCTTGTGTCATTTCTCTGCCTGCCTCACAGAGGTTCTCCTTCACTGGTACAAAGCTGTTGGAGCCTCTAATCCCTGCAGCACTGCTGGCACACTTTGGAGAAGAAAAAATACCAACCCTGATCTCTAATCCAGAGGAGTGTCTTGCACCCACTGCATTCTGGTTAGTAGGTCGAGGGAGGGGATTCTACTGCTCTGTTCTGGGGAAAGCTCACCAGTAGTGCTGGGTCCAGCTCTGGGGTCCTCAGCACAGGAAAGACATGAACCTGCTGGAGCAGGTCTAGAGAAGGTCACAAAAATGATCCAAGGGCTGGAAGCTCTCTGCTGTGAGGAGAGGCTGAGACAGTTGGGTTATTCAGCCTGGAGAAGAGAAGGCTCCAGGGAGACCTTATTGTAGCCTTTCAGTACTTAAAGGGGTCCATAAGCAAGATAGTGACAATCTTTTTAGCGGGGCCTGTTGCAACAGCACAACAGCTGATGGTTTTACAAAGAGGAAAATTTAGGATAGACATAAGGAAGAAATGAAGGTGGTGATACACTGTCCCAGGTTGCCCAGAGAGGTGGTAGATGCCCCATCCCTGGAGCAAATCCAGGTCAGGTTGATTTGGGCTCACAGCAATGTGGTTTAGTTGAAGATGTCCCTGCTGGCTGCAGCGAGGGTTGGATTAGAGGACCTTTAGATGTCTTTTCCAACCTAAATCTTTATATGATTCTACAGTATCTTCCAGGATCAGACTCAAATGATGACTTTTCACAAAAACCTCCATGCAGTGTTCAGTGTGCAGAACAAGATGCAGTGCTGCAGGATGACATGTCCCTGGGGACCAAAGGGAGGTGTTAAACCATCTTGACCTCAGGGATGGACTTGTTTGACAGTATCTGACCAGTTCTCAGCCCTTTTCTTCCCATGTGAGAACTTCCAGCTTCCTGACATGGTTCTCACAGCCACCATTTCTCCCAGCACTTCTTTTCACCAGTGTTCATTTTTGTCATCGCTTGGCCCCCATTCACATTAAAACCACAACAAAGTGCAGGAGCTCAGTCTCATCACAGTTAAAAGTTTCTTCTGCAAGTGAGGCTTGGTTGCCAAGTTAAAAGTTCAGCCCATCTTACAGAGCTCTGGCTTGGTTTTGGGAGCAGAACTAAGTATTTCCACAATACAGATCAGAACTGTATCATAACCAAGCCAAAGGAAAAACCAGCTCATAACCAGGTCCCCTGACTGGTTACTAGTGGTTGGTGTGAGGGTTTTGGGGTATGTGTGCAAAGTTCTTGTTATGCTTACTGAGAAGACAAAAGAGTTTTACAGTGGAAATCCTGGTAAGAAAGCAGAAAATCTTCATTTTTCTGTTGGATGGATACAAATGTTTTTTTTTAGCTTCCTGGTAGGACAATCCTGATTACCAAAGTACTTTTCTGAAGACTAAGACAACAAGTGATGTATTGAAGCTGTTTTATGAAGTTCCACAACTGAATGTACAACTATTGCTGGGCCTTTTGTCCTCTCTTCATGAAGAAGCAATAAAAAGCTTTAAATTATTACACTTGTTCCTGCTTCAAAGTTTTGTTCTTGGTGCCTTTCTTCTGTAAAAGGAGGATTTATTTGTTTGCACTCTTGAAAATCTCTTTTTTTCATGTAGAGTAAGGAACAGATGAACTTGGAGACTTTCTGCCAGACTGGAAGTCAACAGCCATCAGAAGTGTCATGGAGCACAGGGAAATGATGGGCACTAACGCTCCTGAAGCTTTGATTTCATGGAGCTCCTATGAATTATTCTCTCCAAAATGAAGCTCCAGATTTAAAAGAATAGGGAATTTGCAAAATTAAGTGCTCACACACCACAAAATGTTAGCCCCCTGGTTATCAGCATCCCTGAGCAGAGACTCCAGTTGAGCTGATCTTTCCATGCTCATTTATTTAGCAAACCAGTGTGGTTTCTTTTAACCACAAGAAACTGCTTCTGTGAAGATCCTGCAGAGCTCCAACAGCTCCAGAAAGAGGCTAACAGAATCTGGGCAAAAAGCAGATGCTGAATTGTATTCAGCTTCTACAGAACATATGCAACACAAGATATTTGGGGATTTTAGGGGGGAGTTTTTTGATTTTGACATAGCAAAATTTGGATGAGTTCATATACAGAAAAGAAGGTTACACCTCTGGCACAAAGAGATACCATATGTCAAGTCCTCATTTCTGTATCACTGAGGCATCACAACACTCAATGAAACAAACAACAACAAAAAAAGAGAAAATAGGCAACATACTTGCCCTAAACCTCTTCCTTAGAATCCTAGAATCTCTTAGACACTCAAAAAAAACCCCAAAAAATAAAAAAATCACCAAAGACAACTTAAGCTGAGGCAGAGCTTGCTTGGTACATTTCATCCCAGATTAATACAATTCATTTACAAGCAATTGAGCAACACAGAAACATGACCTTGTAATAGAAAGTGTTAGGCAGCTCCTACAAAAGGCATTATTGTCCACATTGCCCATAATTAGATAGTAGTGTATGAAGTGCACTGCATGGATGGCTTAAGATCAATTCAAATCTCATGATGTCAAAATTACTCCTCAATATCCTCCAGCATATTGCCTGCAATCTGATTACTTGCAGACAAATGCTGTTCTGCCAGCAGCTGGCCAGTCCCAGGAACCAGCAAGGTGAATATTAAACCCCTAACATGGAGAGGGAGTGGTGAGCTAGCATCTCCAACCCATGGTTGCCTTACTCCCAGCTGCTCAGAGCAGTGTGATCAAGGTTCAGTCTTAAAATCAAAATGAAGATTCATCATTTGGCCAAGAAAAAAGGAGGTTACCCTTTGCACCACTAACTGAGCTTGCTCATTTATTTACAGGCAAAGGAGACCTCAAGGCTTTGGCATCTTAGCCAGCACAAGGAATAAATCAACCTGGCACAAAGCTCTAATGGCTGTGGTGTAAGAGAATAAGAAGGTTTTCTTCTCATGTGAGTAGAGGGAGGCACAGAAGGCTGTTGACAAAAAGTTGCATTTCTTAATTGAATTTCATGCAATATGTAAGAACAAAGCTTCCCAGTCCCTAATGGAGCTTACGGAGTTGAGAAGGGCCAAGGTGACACCTTGCTAACACTGTGGCTTGGCTGCAGGGCAGTAACCAACATCATACCTGTTCAGCAGCACCTTTTCTGCTCTGTGGTGTGGCCATATGGCTCTGGCTCAGCATTTATTTCATGGTCAGCTCATTAACCTACATCCCAGGGGAGTGTTACCACCACCACTGTCAGGTGGTAGGAGATGGAGAACCAAGTGTTCCTGTGAAGCAGCCATGAGGAGGCAAAATGATTTCAATGGTGGAATGATCACAGATATATCTAAAAAGAGGAAAGATTCACCAGCACTGACCCTCCCTGTAAATCAAAAGAGCAGAGGATTTTGCATGGCATGCCCTTTCAGAAGACATGCTGTTGAGTGGTGGGGGTAAACAAGGGAAACACATTATGAAGAAGTGCAGCCCTCACACAGGACTGATTATAACATGGAGTATGGCTGGAGAATAGAATTGTTTCAACAGAAGTATCATTTCTGTCCATTTTCTAAATTAAACCAATTTTCTATTGCAGAAATCTGCAGCTTATGGATTAAAGAAGTCTTATGAAAGTGCTCACTGACAAAGAAAGTTGGCTCCTTGTGGAGCTGCTTTGGGCCCCAGCTCTACAACACAGTCCTGCAGACAGCTGTCACCTTTGCAGAAGGAAGTCTAGACCATGACATCATCCTAAAGTGAAACTAGGAATTTGAGAGACTAAAACCTGAATATCTTAAAAAACCACCCCAGTTACTTGCTAAATTGTGCAAGTAGGCTCAGTGATCTCCATATCTAATGCCACATAGCTAAAGAAAATAATTTCATTTCCCATGAAGTTTAGTCAACAGTTTTTCAGAAAAGCCAATTTCATCTATGCACACATACAAACAGACCAAAATCTCTTATTAGCTGCAAGACTGTGGGCTAATCCATACCTGTGAGTGTCTAGGAGGCTGAATTTTTGCTTAAAACAAGTAATTTTTCTAAGAGTTAGTTAAAAAACTATTTTGTGACAATACAGTTATAATGAGCTTTGATTTTTCCACTTTGCACATTTGTCATCCGTCACTTTAGAACTGATAATTAGCTGAGATCCACCAGAAACAGAGATACAACATCTCACCTCCTCACAAACATTAGAAGCAGAGATTTGTCATATGGTAGGAGACAGCTCCTGCTATTTAAAACCTGATGCTGACAGTGTTTGACAGTGCCAACAGCAGTTAAATAAGTAAATAAATAAATAAATGAAGGTTGGGTTGTTTACACAGCTACCAAAAATTGTTGCCTTTTTTGGCATCTTTGGGAAAGGAATGTGACCTATCTAAAATTGTACCCTAGGAGGTCACCCTCCATTCCCAGCAGAAGTTCATGTTAGTGTTGGAAGGGTCTGGGAGCAGGGATGGGGAGCATGGTCAGTACGTACGTTGCTCGCAGGTCTCTCCCTGCCAGCCAGGGAGGCAGTGACATGTTCCCAGGACATGGTCACAGCCAGCAGCATTCTTGCACTTGCACACCTGGTGGCAGTCGAACCCAAAGAATCCATCTGGACAAGCTAGAAATGCAAAAACATTCAGGTTTAGCAGAGTTCATTTGTTATTTTGTAATGAAGTCTAGCTCAGAGATCAGAAAGCACAGGGTGATGCTCATCTTGTCACATGTCACTTGGTGATGCTTAAGAGGCAAAGTTGCTTCAAGGGCTAGGCTTGCACAATTCTGCTCTGTGCATCTTAGGAAAACATGACCTGTTTTACACAAACAACAGATTTCTGAAGAGAAAAAAACATGGCTAAGCATATTGAAAAAGCCCTAAAACAGGAGACACAATGGATCTGGATTCCCACAAGTTGTGATTCTGTAATGGACAGAAGAAAAAGGAAATAATTCAACATAATGCATGGCTATGGGGCTATCACCATCCTGATGATCTCCCTGCCTTCCAAAATGCAAAACTTATGCCACCATTTACTGTCCTGACACAAAGATCTTTCTAACAGTGACCATAAACCATAGAGGTGTAGTTCAGTAGCAAAGAGAAGGGGCAGAGAAAACCAAGACAAAGAAAGTATGTCAAAACAACTCTAGAGAGCTTAGGGAGCTCAGGACTTACATCTAGGACACATAAGGAGGAGCAGTATCATGGGTTTAATTTACACCAGTATCAGTGTTGGTAGCACTAAAAAGAAGCCATTGGTGCCTCTTTGTGGGCCACAACATACCCAAAATGTTGCATTACAAGAATGTTAAGGGTGCTAAGCAGAGTTAAAAAAATAATAATAATAGGAATTACGTTGTCTATGTAGACTTCATTTAACCTGTCCATCTGCATATATACGTGTGTGTGTGTCTTTGGATTATGTAAGTACATGCATAATCATATTATGCCAAATGATAATAAATCTGTAGATACACAATATCTCATTCTTTCCCCAAATCACTCAGTCTCAGGAGCAGTTATTCAATGAAACAGCTTTTTGACATCCTTGTTCAATATAAACTTAAATTTTAGACCTAATCCTCACTCTTCTACCACAAAATCAGAACAATTGGTTTTCCAACAGTCTTATGATGGTTATCATCACTTATACTACCCAGTGATGCTCCACACATCTCACAGCTTTCTACCAGGCCAGAATAACAGCTTTATCTATATACATCTTCTACTGGTGGAGCAGAGGGGCAGAATCCCCTCCCTGACCTGCTGGTCATGCTGCTGGGGATGCAGCCTAGGATATGGTTGGCTTCTGGGCTGCAAAGGCACATTGCCAGCTCATGTCCAGCTCTTCATCCACCAGCATCTGCCTTGGCTTCTCTGCTCTCAGAGCTCTTGCTCCGCTAGTGACTACATATGATTGTTTGATCTACTCAAAATCAAAAGGTTGCTCTCCCTTCATCCTGTCCAAGCTGCAGCTTCTTCTTTGGCATAAGAAAGGTTTCAGGCTTACACCACTTTCCAAGTATGTGCTGTCTCAGAAAAACAGAGAAGTGCCTCATACCAATATAAAACTGTAATGCATCCCTCAGCCTCTGTTCAGGTTGTCCTGGGGAGAGAGCTGTTATCAAGTTGTAAGGAAGAGCCATCAGCATGTGGTTTCAATCTTCATGTCCTTATTTATTATGCTTCAGTAGCATGCATGGCACAGCATACAAGAAAGGACTTTGACTTAACCCTAGGTGACTTCAAAGGCTGCCAAAAGTTTTTCTTTGTTCAGTACAGGGACTCCACAGGGTTGTCAGCTATTCCTAGACATGCCCAGCCTTTCTTTTTTCCCTTTTATCTTATTGAAATAGAGATCTTGCTGGGCTCTCTTATGATAATGATGAACTGCTACAACGCCAGAAGAGAAGCCCACTCAGTCTGTTCTGATTTAGACAGCACTTCAAATGCTGCACTTCACAAGGGCTGTTATGTTGCTGTTATTAATGTATCAATTAATAATCACAATATAGGAAAAGTCCAAGACTTCTGCTGCCTCCAATTCATGGGCTAACTGTGTGGCATTTTGGGATATTCAGTCAGATCAAGTAGTGAACTTGAGAATTCTTCTGTTGGCCTGAGCCAATAACTGGACATACACCTTGAGTCACACAAACCATACAAGAACAGTGGGAATGGAATTAAACAAAATTACAGTGCAGTGGAGACTATCACAAGGTTCAAAGCCAGAGCAGCAGATGCTCAGAACTTCACTGAATGAATACAGTTCTAACAATTGCCTACAGTCTGTTTATTAATTCAAATAAATGTTAACATCTGACATGCAGGGAGCCTGCACCTTCTGCAATTTCAACTGGAATCTGGATTTCATGCTGCCACAATGTCAAATACCTCAACTAACAATTGCAGGCTCAAACATGCTCATTGTGCAAGGGTGATATTGATATCAATAGTATTAATATTACTGATATTTGCATTAATTAATTAATATTAATCAATACTAGATTCTGTAAGGTACTGTCTTCTTCTAGGACTTTGAACTTAGAAGGCTGCACAAGTTTTCAGTTTCAACATTTCTGTGGTGATGGAAAAGTCTTTCCCAGGCCTGGGATGAAGCATCAGCAGTATGTGAGAAGTCCAAGGCACCTCATCCACGCTGGGTCTCAATCTCTGTGTTCTTGTCTGCAAGGCACAGAGCTTGGCCAACGTGGGTGGATTGCCAAGAGGACAGCAAAAAGCACATCTCTGCCAGAAGGAAATCTTGCCAGACTCCAAGTCACTAAAAACAGAAGTGCTACAGCTCCTCCGAGGTGCCAAGAAGGTTCTACCAAGGGCAAACCACCCACGTTTTCCCCCCTCTTCTTCTTTTGGAAGCAGCCAAACCATTCTGGCTGAAACTTCCCACATGAAAAGGTATCACAGGTCAGCTCAAAGCAAACATCCTGTCTGCTGGAGAGAAGACATGTAGGCAACAAGGTCTAATGAATGGTAGGTGCTAAATTCTACTCTCCTTTCAGGAACTCAAACAGATAATGTCCAACATGACTGATTTGGAAGCTGAGACTGGTATTTTTTTTCCAGTAGACATCACCCACGTTTCTCCATATTCCTCACACTTAGTTTGGCAAAGGATATTTAGTCTCTTTGGCCTCATTTTGATTCCTGCTGGAATGAGCAGGATTTACAGCACAACACAGATAACTGTACTGCTTTTCCAATAAAAAAGAACGATTAAAAACCAAGATAGGCTTATGAAAACAGAGTTCAACTAAATAATTTTTTAAAAGGGATACAGTGGAGATCTCATAAACTATGAGGCACACTTTGCAGCAGAACCCTGAGAAGAATATTTATTTTGTGTAATAATTCCTGGTAAGAATGAAAGGGGAACAACAAGCATTCTCTGAACCCCAGCCAGCTTTGCCTCATTACTGGTAAGGCTGTGGAGCATCTTCCTTCCCATCAGAGGGCAGCAGCTGCCTGCAAGTCCTGCTGCTTCCCTGTAAACTGGCAGATAAAGCTGCTTTTTAAGCAAAATAATTGTGACTTTGGTTTAATGATCATCATTTGTAGAATCCTCACTCATTTACACTTAAATAACATCTGACTGACTATGTGCTGCTTCTGTTGTCTTCAGGATTGTGTCTTTTATGATCTGCACAATGATGCAGTATGACAGCAACCTCCTCAGACAATGCCATAGACTGACTCACAATAACGCACCTAAGGAATCCAGTTCAACACTTCCAACACTTTACCAAATGATCAGGTAATAGAAATTGATCTGTTGGATTTATTAAAGTTAAAAGTCTATCTATTCTTACAGAGTTCCTTGGGGAAGATGCACATATTCATAATTTTGTCTAAAACATTTCAGAGAGGCACCAGGAACAAGAAAGTGTAAGGCAGGATGAGCATCTTTCTGCTCAGGGTTCAAATAGTAGGAGTCTGCTTAAAAGGAGAGTCTTCATAAAGATGTGATGTAGGAGGAGCCTGAGGAGACCTTATCTCAGCCTTCCAGTACTTAAATGGGAGAGATGGGGAGGGATTCTTTACCAGGGAGCATAGTGGTAGGATGGAGGGTAATGGTTTTAAACTAAAAGAAGGTGGATTTAGATTAGGTAATAGGAAGAAATTTTTTTCCTGTGAGGGTGGTGAGACACTGGAACAGGCTGACCAGAGAGGTTGTGGATGTCCCATCCCTGGAAGTGCTCAAGGCCAGGCTGGGTGGGGCTTCGAGAAACATGGTTTAGGGGAAGGTGTCCCTGTCCACAGCAGAAGAGTTGGAGCTAGATCTTTAAGGTCCCCTCCAATCCAAACTATTCTATGAATCTTAGGCATATATCTAATTTACAGAATCATTAAGGTTGGAAAAGACCTCTGAGATCATCAAGTCCAGCCATCAACCTATCACCACCATGCCAGTAAGTACCACAGCTGTACATTTGTTTAACCCCTCCAGGGATGGTGACTTCACCACTTCCCTGGACAGCCTTTTCCAATGCCTAACAACTCTTTCAGTGAAGAAATTTTTCCTAACATCCAAAACATCCAATTTAACCACATTCAAACATGTGCCCAATGCCAGGCACCCAGCAAAATTCTTTGTTGAGTTAGGATGGAATTAGATGACATTTCAGTGTCATCTACCAACTAAGTTGAATGGTTTCTTTAGACCAGGCACTGTAAATTGTAAAACCAGCTCTCTGCATAAAATAAACCCAAACATCTGCATCAACCCCCAAAGGACTGGAGGGAGCAGCAGTACCTTTCCCACAAAAGGCTCCTGTCCATCCTGCTGTGCAAGTACAGGCTCCGCTCACGTGGTCGCAGGCAGCTCCATTCTGGCACTGACATCTGCCCTCACAGCTCAGGCCAAAGCTCCCCTCAGGGCATCCTGCAGAGGAGGAATCAAAGCCAGATGATGGGTTAACTCTGGAACAGATCAGGGATCAAGGGGGAATTTTGAGATAGATGGGAATTCTTACTGTTTGCAAAAGAAAACTCAAGTTCTAATGGTAACACCTCAAAACTGATGGGGTTAAGTGGTCTCCTTGGGGTCCAGGTAAGTTGATCTGGATTTATTAAGTTCTATTATAGAGAAATGCCAGGGTGTTGAAAAGACTAAATTCTGCCCAGAAAACTAATATTACCTGAGAGCTGCAAAGCCTGTGATTTCACAGGTTCTGCTTGATGACACTTTGCATCCTAGTCTGGAGCTGCTTACGTGCACATCTCCTCTGGGACTTCATCAGCCAGAAGGGCAGGAGCTCCCAGCTTCTACACCTCATTTTGAGGCCCTGTCCTCTGCCTGCAAATCCTCCCTCCCCAGAGAGCTGGAAAAAATCTGAAATGTGATGACCTCCTTCAGAAAGCTCCAAACTGAATGTTGCATACTTGATTTTCAGGCTCTGCTCTGAAAACTCCAAGGGAAACCATTACATCTGGGGGACAGATTAACAATTACATTTCCCCAGCAGTCAATGTAAGGAGTTTTGCATGCTAAGATTTGCATGGTACTTACTGTCTGAAGAAAGAAAAACAACACTTGAGAGCAAAAATAATTTCTTCCAGGATTATAGGAAAATCAATTAAGAATGAGGCCAGTTGCCTAATTCACATTAGATATTTTGGACAGGCTGAAATAGAGAGATATACTTGGCTACACACACAGGATTTTACAGAGCTTCTACTCATGTTTGAAGGTCTTGTGAACTCCTCTCTAAATGAGTTATGTAGATTATTGCCAGATCTTTTCTTTTTTAAAGTGTATGATTTTAGCATTTACATCAACAAAAGTGATTTTTCAGGCAATCTGGAAAGAATCACAAAGAAAAGAAAACAGTAAGGATCCTCAGAGACGCATTAAAGTTGGACCAGGTGATCTTTGAGGTCCCTTACAGCATGCTATTCTATGATGCTCTGTCTGGACTAAAGGGGTACTGAGTCATTTTTGGTACTGTAGGTGGGCAGTGATCACAGCCAGCCCTACTGTGGTTGCTCCTGCATCTTAGTGACTCTGCCAACTGGATCCAAACACTGGCTCTCTTCTAGGGGCTACAGGTTGGGATGGGAGGCAGAAAGATAGCAAAGTACCTCAAGTATTTCTCTGCTTTCAACCATCTGTATTGGAAAACAGGTCATGGTTTAAATGTGGAGATGTCTGAAGATGTCTGCGCTTATAGGTGAAATTCAGTCCCAGGGCTGAAGTGCTGCAAAACCCCATTGGCATCAGCTCCTGTTCCCAAAGCTGTAGATCATCTTGCATCCTGCCTCCCACGCTAGTTTGAGGAGCAAATACACAGAAGTGCACTTGTGCCTTAAAAGCTTGATCCTGCTCAGTGTTTACTTTTCACTTGAAATTTCAGTCAGAGCCCAGGGAATCTATGCAAGGAAAAGGGTTTTCCAGAGCAGTTAGAGGTGTGGGGATCTCAGCAGAGCTTTCTTCAAACCTACAGCATTTAGCCTGGAGCTGAGAGTTTCAAGGTGATGGCAAGGGGTCAGCACACTTCACAAATGATTTCACAGTCCCCATCACAGAGAATCTGCCCTCTGCTTGAGCAGGCACAGGCTGTTGCAATGCATGCTGAGATACATCCACCCTGCTGGAGAACCTGAGATGCCTGGAAAGCTGCCAAGGGGAAGAGCCCAGCCTGCAGCAAGAGACTGGAGATGCCTCAAAAGCTGAGCAGTAAAGATCCCACCTCCAAGGCAGCATAAAATGTCTAGGGAAGAATTATGGGTTTCATAATAATGTCCACACACACTATATATATATGCATTTATTATACATATAGAACCATAGAATGTCCTGAGTTGGAAGGGACCCATGAGGATCACATATATACACACACACAATTAAGTGGGGTAAAAACTAGACTGAGCAAAACAGAAGAGCTGCAGACAGAACATTAGGAGTTGCCAGATGTTTTTTTGGTGGCAATGGCTTCACTGATCCCCTTGCCAGAGATGATGACAGCCAGCTATTGGGCTACTTTCTGTCTGCAGAAATGGTGTTTTGAGAGAGGTCAAGAGCAACAGAGAAGTGGAGCTTGGCAGCTTTTTGTCTGGGAGCTGGTCCTCCCAACTAACTGTCCTTCCATTCCTCTGTGCCAATAGCAACAAGAGCTGTAAAGATCAACTTTCCAGGGTTTCTCTCTTAGGTCACTATTCCAGATTAATTGCTTTGACATTTCTGTGTGACACTAGCTGTTAATTCTGCCTATGCTGCTGAGACTCTGGTAGCTACATCTGTGCTACTGTAAGATTGTTAAACTAATAGATAAAATATTTATTTAACGACATCAATAGAATCAATAACAATAATAACAGCAGCAGCTTAACTATGCAACGTATTGCCACAAGATGAAGTGGATACCAAATGTTTGCACGGACTCAAAAAGGAAACAGGCATAGTAATTGGGAAAAAATAATCAAGTTGTATTAAATATAGAGATATTGCTTTTCTCTCAAGAAGCTCCTGAGTGACAAATTGATGAAACCTGGGGAAATACATTAGAATGAACTATATGCATGTTTTTATCCTCTTAAGGCATCTGCTATTAACCTCTGTTTAGAGGGAGATTTATGGAGATCATGGGCTCCTGGTAAGACTATTGTACATTTTGTTAAGCATTGGCACAGACTGCTCAGGGTAGTGGTGGAGTCACCACCCCTGGAGGAATACAAAACACATACAGATATGGCACTTAGTGACATGGTTGTGATAGACTGATGGTTGGACTTGATCTTAGAGGTCATTTCCAACCTTAATGATTCTATGATTTTTGTTGTTAATAAATAGAGGACCCTAATTTTCCCTGCTTTTCCTTCCATTATGCAAATGTGAATCATTTCTACATGCCTGGCCTTAAAATAAAAAGATCTATCAAGAAAATTTGCAGACCTCAAACTGGATAAATAAAACCAATATGGAAACGTTTATGCCACAAGCCAAATATACCTCAATCCTAACACTCACATGAGGACTTAACATTAAAAATAGCTGTTGAGTCCAAAACAAGTCTGAAAATAACTTTTCTGGAATCTAAATTAGGGAAACTCTCTAACCCAGATGAAACTGGAGAGCCCTGCGTGGGGCAGACCAGAAGCAGTACAGGCTGGAAGTCTTCCTGGAGGGAATTAGAAGTGTTGGTCTCTTCTCCTGGTTTACCAGTGATAGGACAAGAGCAAATGGCCTCAAGTTGCACCAGAGGGGGCTTAGATTGGATAGTAGGAAAATTTTTTTCACACCAAGAGTTGTTAGGCATTGGTCCAGGCTGCCCAGGCAAGTGGTGGAGTCACCATCCCTAGGGGTGTTCAAAAAACATATAGATGTGGCACTCAGTGACACAGTTTAATGGCATGGGTGATAGGTTGATGGTTGGACTTGATGATCTTAGAGGTCTCTTCCAACCTTAATGACACTGTAAAAAAATAATCAAACCCAGAAAAGGGTGACGAAAAGGGGCAGCTTACTCTGTTCACAGTGCTTCCCAGTGAATCCTGGCTCACAGAGGCAGGAGCCGGTAACGGGATCACAGCTCCCATCGCTGTTCCTGCAGACACAGGAGTTCTCACAGCGCTGGCCCCAACGGCCACTACTGCAGGCTGCAAGGGAAAACACTGAGAATCAGCCTCCAGTTCCCCTCATGGATTATATGGCATCTAAATGAGAGAAGAGAAAAGATAGGAAATGGCTCAGGAGGCTCTGGACTAGCTGCAGCATGGGGCATAAATCAATGGAAATAAATACAATTTTTGCTGATTTATCTCCGCTGAAATTAGAGGTCTGCAGACATATTATGCCATCCACATCAAACTGATCATTCATAGGCAATGCATATCAATCAATCCACAGTCACCCATGAGCAATTTCATGGAAATAAAATATCAGCTATTGACTCACTTAGCAAAAATCTGCATAAGCAAAAGAGCTAGAGGGTAAAAACAAGACAGAATTGTGAGCATCCTCCATATTTTCCTCAAAATACTCGGAGATGCAACATGGACACAGAGACAGAGAAACCTCACAGTCTTTCTTAAAGCAACTTACTGCTTTCCTTCTAAAAATCACATAATACTGACAGGATTATGACAATAAACCAGAGCTGAAGAACAGCATCTCCTTCATTTCTTATGAGGACAAAGATGAAAGTGCCAATTAGGGCAACAGAAACCTGGTTTTGGAGTTGGGTATCTTTTTCATGGCCGGTCTGCAATAGTTGAAGAGCTTCTTACTGAGACACCTCTGCAAAATCACTGCTCTCATGTATTTTCCTGAACAGAAATAAAAGCTTTTCTTTGCCATGGTCACTTAATTCTTCAGAGAGCCTAGGGAGTTATGAAAAGCTATGACATTACATTACCAACATTCCACACATTACAAATTGGTTTAATTTTTGAAATACACATATTGGTGGAAACTCCAGATTTTCCAAGAGTTTTCTTCAGTACCAAGCTTGAGAAGCCAGCTCCAAAAATCACTGCTGTTAACATTAGTAATTAATTTTTATGATTTCATGTGTTGAAGGCCAAGTTCAGAAAGAGGTTTTCATTCTTTTTGCAAGAGGGATCATAATGAATCAAGCAGAAAAGCCATGAAATGGGAAAAGGAAGGAATCAAGCAGAGATGATTTAACATTTAGATGGTGCTATCCAAAAAGGGCAAATCTACACTCTTACAGGGTCATCAATATGGAGCAGGATGCTAAAGTCAACAGAAGGATGCTCTGCACTTCCAGAGAAAAGAGTTTCTCCCAGCATTAGTATTCACAAGTTAAGAAGTGACCTTAAGACACAAGGACTGTACATGCCACTCACTTGTTGAATAAATCTCCCCTAAACAAAATGAAGAAAAAAAGAGAATTAATCTGGAGACTAATCTGTGCTGAAAATGAAAACTGAAACTGTCTGTCAGTCAAAATGCTGAGAGGACAGATGGTGTTGGGCAAAGGGATCCATCCTGTTGAAAGAAGAGCTTATATCAACACTTTGCGCTTCAGCAGCCATCTAGTGCACTCCTTTGAACCTCGATAATTAAGGATTATAACCACCCAGGCTGTGCAAAGCCATAAACAGACAATTTCAGAAGCAATAAGATTAGCAAAATGTATTAAAAAAAACAACCAAAACCTCAAAGTGTAATAGACTAAGAACAAACAGAGCTGGTTCTTACAGTCCCTAGGAGCTGCTGTGTGCCCTGTGGAGGAAATAGATATTTGACTTACGGTGTCTGCAGTCGTGGCCAGTCCAACCAGGGGGACAAGTGCACTCTCCAGTGATGTGATGACACTGAACATTGCTGCTACAGCTGCACAAGAGCAGGCAATTTTGTCCATAGTAACCACCAGGGCAGGCTGAAAAGAGAGGATCAAACTGCAATTTGACCTAGGTATTAACTCAGGCATGGACTGATCTTCTTGAACAAGACAGCAACAGCTCGCTCCCTAAAACACGTGTTATCTGGATCCAGAAATCAAAACAGCCAAGTGAAAGAAACACCTCCAATATTGCAGTGGCCCAGGCTGCCTAGGGAGGTGGTTGAGTCTCCATCTCTGGAGATATTCAAAACCCAACTGGACACCATCCTGTGCAACCTGCTCTAGGTGATTCTGCTCTTGCAGGGGGGTTGGACTAGATGATCTCCAGAGGTCCCTTCCAACCCCTAACAGTCTGTGATTCTGTAATTTGTATACTAGGTGTCTGGGGCTGAGTCCTGTGGAGTGAGAGTAGCTTGAGTGACTTTTGGATACTTCTGCACATCAGAATCAATCAGTGGAGGAAAAAAGAGTGCTGAGTGATTTTGTGACTAACAAGGAGAAAAAATATGGTACCACTGATATCTTACATGAGGTAGTGCTGTCCTTCAAAGCCTGTCCATGCTAGCACAACAGCTATACCCATGCAGCCTATAACACCAGGAGGCTGGGTAAGGAGCCACAATCCATGGTAGAATAGCACAGATGAGTTGTTTGAGCATATTGCCATGGTCTCTGGGAGATCTGCAGAGATGGCCCTGATACTGCTTCCTCCTCACTACTATTTAATCCTAAATTATATATATATATCAAGGAGTGTTGCTGAAAACATAACCCAAGAACGATGCCATGGGGCCAACTGGTCAGCACCTCTTGCCAAGCAACCAGAATTACAATGCAAGTGTTGTGACTATTAAACATTCTATTTCTATATATATATTGTCATAAAATGGGTCTAATGATAACACTGATTTGGGATACAGTTTAGTTGGTCATCTGCATTTATCCATAATTTATTACCTGTACTATCTGTGTGAAAGGACAAGGGGAAATGGCCTCAGGTTGCATCAGGGGAGATTTAGGAAAAATTTCTTCACAGAAACAGTTGTTAAGCATTGGCACAGGCTACCCAGAGAAGTGTAGCAGTCACCATCCCTGGAGGTGTTCAAAACACATATAGATGTGGTACTTAGTGACATGGTTCAGTGGCGTGGTGGTGACAGGTTAACAGTTGGACCTGATGATCTTAGAGGTCTCTTCCAACCTTAAAGATTCTGTGATTCTCTTTGGTAAATAATGTCAAATCCAATCTGAGGAATTCCTGACGCCAAAGGGTACTTAACCATGGATCTAATGTTAACAAGCATCTCACAAAATAGCAAGAAGGTAGAAATCAAACCACAAGGTGAATTTTCAAACTGACTTTCTTTTCATGGGGAAGGCTGATGTGAGGACTTACATTCAGAGCAGGATTCCCCAGTGTAGCCAGGGGGACAGTCACAGGCTCCAGTTTCTCTGTTGCACTGACCCCCATTGGTGCAGGGCTCACAGGAGGACTGGCAGTCTGGTCCCCACCGATCTGCTGGGCAATCTAGGGAAAGAAGCACATGAGATGTCCCGTGTCATTTTCTGTTTCAAGGCACTTATAGATTTCTCCTGTTAACTGGAAGAATTTATAAATAGCAGTAAAACTAAGCTGGATAAAGGATTGTTATATTATCTCTCCAGACCTTCAGTGCTGTCACAGTAAACCTTCTGAAAGAGTCAATATGTTGTTGCACTGCATCATCAACAACTACCTGAAAGGAGGTGGTAGTAAGGTGGGGCTTGGTCTCTTCTTCCAGGATACAAGTGATAGGACAAGAGGAAATGGCTTCATGTTCCACCAGGGCAGGTTCAGGTTGGCTAT
Source organism: Bucco capensis (assembly GCA_013396975.1). Taxonomy (NCBI): domain Eukaryota; kingdom Metazoa; phylum Chordata; class Aves; order Piciformes; family Bucconidae; genus Bucco; species Bucco capensis. Next base: position 755,694 of record VWZO01014660.1, read on the forward strand.
TAAGAAGAATTTCTTCACCAAGAGAGTTATCAGGCGTTGGAACAGGCTGTCCAGGGAGGTGGTGGAATCACCATCCCTGGAGATGTTAAAAAGACGTGTAGATGTGGTGGTTGGAGACAAGGCTTAGTGGTGAGCATGGCAGTGTTGGGTGGGCAGTTGGACTCAGTGATCTCAGAGGTCTTTTCCAACTTTAATGATTCTATGATTCAATGCAAGAACACATGTAAAGACAGACACAAAGGCTCTCTTTTGACTTCCATTATGGTATGTCTGATCCTTTGTTTGGTTTCTGATACAGTAATTTCAGGAGCATTTGGACTTATCCTTCACCCATTCTGTAAATGAAGCTTATTTCATTGCAGCAGTTTTCAGTGAGAAACAGAGCAATTCCACATCTTATCATGTCTTCCAAAGCAAAAGAGTCATTACCCTAGCCCAATGCCTAACACACCTTGCTCACATGCAGCACCAGTCTTCCGAGCTGGACAAATACACTGCCCTGTCTTTGGATTGCATGGAGCTCCTCCACAGCTGCACCTCTGCTGGCAGTTCATCCCAAAGCTCCCAGGCTGGCAAGCTGCTCAAAGAAACCCAGAGATACGATTAGTATAACGAAGCATTTGGAAGATGTTAGGAGGTACCACCACCAGCCATGTGAAATTGAGCTGTGTTGGTACTAAGAGATCTTTGTTAGCATCAGTGTCTCAGCAACTGGTGGCCTTTAATTAACTGAAGCAGAGCTCTAGAAAAATCTGTTCCTTTTCAAAAGGAACTATATTTACTTGGAAAAACATTAGTTTTAGTAACTAGCCTCAGCCTTGTGCCTTGACCTTTGCAAGCAAGAAGGACACAGCAGTTGTCAGGCTCCAAATATCACTTTGGCTTCAGTGGGGAACTGCCAACTTGTATTAACAACAAATGTACTCTTTTATTTGCAGCTTCTCTATCTGAATGGAAGTTTCCTGAGTAAGCTTTCCCCATCCCAAGTATCGCTCCCAGGGAAACATGCAGTGAGTACCTACACAAATGGCATTTTTCTCCATGAAATCCAGGTGGACATGGATGCTTGCAGGCTCCTGTCTCAGGATCACACAAAACATCAGTGGGACAGTTACACCTCAGTTTGCAACCAGCGCCATAAAAGCCAGGTGTGCACTCTGGAAAATGCAAGGAGACACAGAATATGTATCAGGAAAAAAAAAAAAAAGGAACAGTTCCAAAAACTGAACAAAAAGTCAGAATATCATTTGGAGGAAATATGCAGACAATCTCTTATAATTTAGAGGTGCTGATAAGGAACTGTAAATACTTATTAAACACTTGCATGGATATTTCAAAGAGTTTACTGCTTAAATACAACCCAGAAACACAGTGGCAGAATACTGTAGGAGATATTCAATTACAGCCATTACAGAATTACTCTTCTTATCTGTCTGTACCTTCTGCTGCTCACTGCCTTGATGCAAAGCCAGTGCTGGGTGAGGGATGCTCTCCCCCAGAACTGAGCACATCCCCAAGAACACTAAAGATATTAAATGCCATCACTATTCTTCTCCAGCAAACCCTGCAGAACTAGCGTCATAAATCTGACACATTCCTGCCTGCCCAGAGAGGGATCAGAAGGCAGAATCTTTATTGTGTTACTCCATTACTGTCTGGAGAGGGCTACTGAGACATGCAAACATGAATGTGGAATGCAATTCTCTTTGAACTACCCCCCAAAAACTACAAAGAGTAAGTTGAATTCAAAGCCCTGCAAATCTGGAGGAAGAAGAGCATTACTGAAACAGGTCACAAATAACCCTGCTGCCATAAAGCACAGCTTTTGCTACTTATTTACTGACTGTGGAGAAAAAGGAAAGAGGAAGAGTGAAAACACCCACAATCTTCACTATTTAGGGTTGTATTAAAATTTGGTTTCTAAGTTTCTGTTGGAATTTGATCAAGCTAAAACTCCTGCATTCTGAAATTGTGTTCCCCTTGACATCTCTGTGATAGTAGGCACTCGCTGTGTGAAAAAACACAGTTTAAATAATTACTATAGAGTCATAGAATCCTTACGGTTGGAAAAGACCTCTGAGATCATCCAGTCCAACCATCCACCTAATATTACCATGCTCACCACTAAAGCATGTCCCCAGTCACCACTTCTACGTGTTCTTTGAGCTCTTCTAGGGATGGTAATTCCACCACCTCCCTAGGCAGCCTGTTCCAATGCCTGATAACCATCTTGGGGAAGAACTCCTTCCTAATATCCAATCTGAACCTTCCCTGGTGCAACTTCACAAAACCATAAATATGAATACATTAGTAGCAGCAGCCAAACAAAGCAGATGGGAGGAAGAATGAGAAATAACGCTAGGACAAAAAAAGAATAGGGGAATGTGGCTTTCTGTTACACCTTTCTGACACTTCTTGCCATGATAACCAGGCTTGCAGGTGCACGTCCCATTCCTGGAGCTGCATTCCAGAGTCTGCTCCTTCACGCACTGACACTCCTCCGAGCAGCCAGCTCCGAAAGCCCACCTGGGACAGGCTGCAGTCAGATGAGAAAGGAATCATTAGCTCTGTAATTATGCATGAGTTAGTTGAAATTGCATGCTGCTGCAGAATGCAATTGCTGCAAAGAAAGCAAAACATTCATTTCACTCCCAGCAAATACATCCACAGTCCTATGACAGTGCCTATTAATGTGTAGGGGTGTAAAATAAGAGTTTACACTATTCCTTTATTAAGTAATCTATGTAGGCAAGAACCAGAAATGTTTCGAAGCAAACTTACTTAAGATTCTGAATGAAAAAATGTTTGGACACACTCCAAGATAAAGGCTTTCATGAAAAGAATAATTAAAAAAAACAAACCACAACTATTTTTCAATCTTGTACAGACTTTACAAACAAAACTCCTAAGTGCAAAGAAACTTGACCATTTCTCTTGTAAAATTTTTGGTTCGATTTTTTTAATTCCCATTTACCATTTCACCCTCACCCTGTCCCTGCCAGCCCTGCTCCTCAGCTCCCACTCTAGCTATATCATAGACTCATTCAGGGTGATGAAGACCTCTAAAATCAAGCCCAACCATTAATCCAACACCACCATGTCACTAAACTGTGCCACACCTACATGTTCTTTTCAACACTTCCAGGGATGGTGACTCCACCGCTTGCCCAGGCAGCCTGTTTCAGTTCTTAACCACTCTTTCAGTGAAGAAATTGTTCCCAACATCCAACCTGAACTTTCCCAAGTGCAATTTGAGGGCATTTCCTCTTTCCCTAAAGAGAAAAGCCACTAACTGTATTGGGAGCCACCAAGTACCTCCAACCAGACTTTAACCTCAACAACAATCCTAACATTAACCTGCACAACCCAACCTAACCCAACCCTACCTATAGTCCTCATCTTTGCACATCAGCAAATCTGAGTCCTCATAGCAAAGATTTAGTGCCAGAGAAAAAGATTAAGGAAGTTTCTGGGACTTCCCAGCACACATCAGAAGTTGTGTCCTCGTGCTACTCCCTGCAGAACCCAAAGCATTGCTCATCTTATATGCAATACAGAATCTTTTCAGGGTATGTGTTCAAAAAACAGACTTACTGAGATGGCAGAATCGCCCATAGAGCCCGGGGTCACACAGGCAGGCTCCATAGAGTCTGTGGCAATAGCCATTGTTGGCACAGTGGCACTGTTTGTTGCAGTTCTTCCCAAAGAGTCCTTTTGGGCAACCTTTTTGGGAGCAAAAACACAACAGGGCATCAAGTAGTTCTTAAGCCTTAAAATACAAACACCAAATCAAGTCTCTTGCAGCTGATGCTACAGAAAAGACCATGCTGACTTCGTTGATGACTTGGCTTGGAACTTGCTTCCCCTTACCCTTTGTCTTGCCTGTTATTTAAACAACAACACAAGGCAAGCTTCAGGGTTACAGAGCATCTTGCACAACAAAGACTGCTCTCATCAGGGTCCCTAAGATCTACTATGCATCAGTAGATCTAGATAGAAACAAGGGGAAAGGAAGAGTGAGGTTTCAAGCAAGCCAAGGACAGGCATACCATCTTCACAGAGCTTGCCATGCACGCCAGGTGGGCAATGGCACTGTCCTGTCACTGGGTCACACGAGCCTCCGTTCTGGCACTTGCAAACACTGGCACAGCCTCTGCCGTAGCTCCCGGGTGAGCAAGCTGTGGAGAGAGCAGGGAAGATGAATGGACCAAGAAATCATTTCATTCTGCTAGAAACAAAGTGAAGACTCCAGTTAGCCAAATGGAGCAAGGAAAGGGCCCCTTTAGTCTCTAAACAAAGCCATATTCTTTTTATATAAAGTAATACACATCCATCAAATATTTGCTAAGTAATATTAAAAGGACATCCGAATTAACCAAGCTGACTTATGTGATGGATCCAAATTCTCCCCACCATATGCTCCCCTCCACACAGTGCATGAAGCTCAAAAACCATTGCCTATAAAATAGAAAGCTTAAGAACCAGAGCACAGTTTGGAATATTTGGAATAACTATTTTAAACATTTCTCTTCCCCCCACCCCTCAAAACACTGTTACAAAAATAACATTGTGGTTATCTAACATAGTCTCTTAAATTCCCCATATGCTCATGACAGTAAATAGACACAACAGCACAGGATTCTTTCCTAAAGCTCTCATTGCCCCAGCACAAACCAAACAGTGAGCTGAAGCCTTGCTCCTCTATTTGCAGCCTGAGCTGGCTCAGTAAATGCAGTCACAGAAGTCATCTGACTTAAGTGACATTTTATCAATGTACATTAAGAAAGGTGACACTTCACATCTATTTCCATTTGGGTTCTTTGGTGCAGTATTGTGAAATATGTCCCTGCCCGTGGCAGTGAGGTTGGACTAGATCATCTTTGAAGGTCTCTTTCAACCCAAACCATTCTAGGATGCACCAGGAGAGGTTTAGATTGGATGTCAGGAGGAATTTCTTCACTGAAAGGGTTGTTAAATCTTGGCCCAGGCTGCCCAGGGAGGTGGTGGAGTCACCATCCCTGGAGGGGTTTACGAAACATATAGATGTTCAACTCAGGGACATAGTTTGGTGGCATGGTAGTGATAGGTAAATGGTTGGACTTGATGATCTTAGAAGTCTCTTCCAACCTTAATGATTCTGTAATATGATTCTATGATCTCAAACATGCAGAAAGACTGCTGTGTGAAGACTCAGACAAGCAAGACAAGTTTTGCTGAACTGCAGATGAAGAACAGCACATGGCACACCAAGAAATCACTGCTCTACCTTTGCAGTTGGTTTTGACACATACTTCTGAACCAGAAAAACCTTCTGCCTGGAGGCAGGAATAAGAAGAGTAGACAGCTCTTACAAAGGGCACTGTCTGACCTGGCAAGAGAATTCTGAAAAATACAATTTCCAACATTAAAAAGTAACCATCCCAAGAAAATTATGTTAATAATAAAAAGAATCATAAGACATTAAAACCAGGCTCAAGTTTATCAACACAAGGAGGGAGGAAAAAAAAAATAAAGGCATCTTGGAATGCTGTAAAGGAAAGATCAAGTTTAACATTTCTGTCCTCCTGGACTGTCACACCACCTGCCAGGACAGAGTTCTGAGTCAGTGAGGCAAGTTGTGCAGCAAAGCATGGCAGGCAAACCTTGCCACTTTCCAGCAGCAGAGTGAATAGGTGTAAGCATGTGCACAAATATTTAGGAGAGCTACTGTCCTGCACTGCACTGGGGCTTTGTAGTGAATACTGCAGCATCTCTTACAATTCCTAGTTAATGTGCCCCATTACAGTAACATTTTGAACTGCTTGTGAGGCAGTTGGAAGAGCTTCCCAACTTGAAAGTACAACAGATTAGTCCTATTTCCTACCTATCTGCAGCATCATAATGCTAGGACCCAGTCCTTCCTTTCCAACAGCCTCTACTCACTTTCATTACAGATAATGCCAGTCCACCCAGGTGAGCAAACACAGCCACTGCCTTCACTGTTACAGCTGCCTCCATTCAGACAATCCTCACAGCTTAAGCTACAGTCAGTGCCAAATGTGTTATCAAGGCAAACTGAAATGAAAAGGAAACAAAAACACAGAAGGTTTAGTGAGCATCCAGATAAAATCCAGTCCCAAGCTCTTACCTAACATTCTAGATGCACAAGTGTCTAAAGGAGCCTGCACGATATTGGCAGTCTGAAAGAAAAGTATTCATGTTGTTAGCAAATATCACTTCAGTTGCCCCAAATGGAGATTTCCAAATTTTCCTCTTCAAATTTTAGAGCCTAAAAGGAAAGCTAGGACTTTAGCTGGAATTTACTCCTTTAAATTCTGTAATTCCCCATCAAAGAGCACTTAAAACTATTTTTTAAAGCAAATATTTTGTCTTCAAAACAAGTGAGTTTGCACCAAATGCTTGATAATATTGTATGTAATTAAAAGTATTTCTTGGGAGAGAATCTCCTTTTCCCCTTACTTGGCTCTCCTTTTTGTTCTTCTATCACAGTAGGTGGATGAGGTGCTATTTAAGCACAGTGCAGTGATGGTTTTAAGAGCATAGTCTGAATGTTACTCTAGAAAACAAAGCATAATATACACTTATCTTTTCCCTTTTTCTTCTTGGATATGGACAAAGGGTTAATTTATATGGGAAGCCTAATATGAAAATGCATTTCTCCTTCACCGTTCCCATTCATTCTTCCCTCATCATCCCCAGGCATTCCTGTCTCACCATTCCCAAGCATTTCTCCACCATTCCCAGGCATTCCTCCCTCACCATTCCCAGGCATTCCTCCCTCACCATCCCCACCCTCCTGCACTCCCTTGCACCCACAGACAGACACAACCTCAATGTCCTCTCTTTGTGCTGTCTATTGGAAAAGGAATAGAAGCACTGCTCTCTGCTAAAAACCCCTCGATGACATGAAGATCTTATCCACGTGGACAGTTTATTGCCGTCAAGGCTTTATGGCTGTGGCTGGAGGCATTTGGAAGGGGATTTTGAGCACCACCTGAAAGCAAGCTGGCACAGATCATTGCAGCTAACAGTAAGTCAGCAGATTGTTGCTCTTCACCAGCAATTTTCTTTGTGTGCCCAGGTTTCCTCTAGGTCTCAGCACCCAACTGTTCCTTTTTCTGATGCTGAACAAATGCCCAAGCTCTCAGAGACATTCCAAATCCCAGTGCTCCTGCTTGGAACAGGTTACAAAATTCATACTTCAGGAGAATATAGATTACTGTGAGAAACCTCATGCTCTTACACTAAAAAGTCATTCAATCTAGAGAAAACAATTAATTACTCACAACATTAAAGCTGTATTTTTTATAGCACAGACAGCAACACAAAAAATATGTCTGAAAGTATAAGGAATAAACCAACACTTGGGAGGAAAAAGAACTTATTAAACCACGAAAAGTTCAGTTCTTCCACCACCTATTCCAACAAATCCTCATGTGCTGCAGAGCCTCAGCTTAAGGAGTGCAGATGCTCAGCTGTGACTGATAATACTCAACTTTGTGTGGCTAAACATAAATAAAACATGCATAAACCTCGTCAATAAATATTTGATTGTGGTTTCTAGGCCTGGTAATTTTGCCTGTGGTTATCTCATTTATCAGATTCCCAATTGGTTATCAGTGTTGTGGAGTCCTGCTGGATGCTATGTGATCTGGGAGATCTTGAACAGTTTTGTTCATAAAAATAAGTTAATTTTTTATTAAAGCCCAGACCAGTTCCTGATTCTTTTTGCCTGTAGGGCACCATCCTCGGATGAGTAATTAGAGCTCATCTAAAAATCACAGGACATACATAACAAAAAGAAAGGGATCACCTCCTTCGTGACCCACCAGCATATACTGTGCTCATCAGAAAACAAGCACAGTGTTTCCAACTCATAACACTCTTTAAGTGGTGAAGTTTCCACCTTCAGGTGGAAAGGCTGAGGTCATGTGAAGCCCAGGTGGGGTGCAAAGTGACTGTGGGTGCTCATGTGCTCTGTTTGCCACCAGTCATGCCAAGCCCTCATCCAGCCTGAGCTCTGTGTGGATGGATCCACGCTTTTCCCAGGACACATGCCCAAAGCATCAACAAGGATCTGAATTTCCAGAGGGTTTTTGTTTTTTCCACAAACAAGAATGCAAATATCTGAAGCAAAACCTCCCCCAATCACTCTAAAAGGGCTTCACTATAACAGGAACACATGCCCCCACACCCCCCTTCCCCAGGAGAAAGAGAGCATTTCCCAAGGGCTTGTTCTCAGCAGAGCAGCTTTGGTGGATTTTGGGCATTATAGTAACCCACACAATCCTCTCACCCTTGGGATGAGGAGGATCTCTCTGTCTGTTGCCTCCAGGGTTTTTTTGCAGACACTCTGTTTTTCCAAGAAGTCTCCTCACTTTCCCCCTGCCTCCCTCCCTGCTGCATCCAAACAGCAGCAGCCACAACCAACGAGCCTCCCTGTTCCCCAAACACGTCCCATCTGGTGATGTCTCCTCCTTGCTGGCATGGAGGATGGGCAGAACACAGGATTAATGTTCAGCCTGATGGCTTTAGCCAGCCCAGCCCCACTCACTCCAAATCCTTTCTGAGACTACTTCCCCCATTTATTGTGTTGGTTCACTCACCAACCCTGTGCACCAGGGTGAGCTCTCCTCGTGGGTCTTCAGCCTCATAGAGGGCACTGAGCGTGTAGTGAAGGAGCTGGGGAGGACCTCTAAACTGCAGCCCTGGAGCTCCAGCAAACCCTGTTGCCTCCTCTGCATCCAACTCCTCTTCACCTAGGGTTAACACACGCACACATATGCCATCAGAACCTGGCTCCAAGTCTTCCTCCATGACACTTTCCTTTGATTTATAGATACATATTTATTATGCTAGTAGATTTTCCAGCTACACCCCTGTGCAGTCTGCACAGCAGTCACAGCTGATTCCTTTTCTCATCTGTAGTTACAAACAGAGTTTCTGCCATCCAAAAAAGAAGAGAGAACAAGATGGGGAAATAAAAACCCAACCCTTTCCTATTCCTTTCTTCTGGAAATAAACTCTGGTCCTGAGGAGTCCAAAATTAAATGGAAAATTTAGTTTTCTTCAGTTGAAGCTTGACATTACCTAAAGGATAAGAAAGATTGGGATAAACTAGTAGAGACTGGAGTGACAGGACAAGCGGTGATGGTTTTAAACTAAAAGAGGGAGAGTTAGATTAGACAGAAAGAAGACATTTTTCACACTGAGGGTGGTGAAACATTGGCACAGGTTGCCCAGAGAGGTGGCAGATGCCCCATCCCTGGAACCGTTCCAGGTCACGTTGTGTGGGGCTCTGAGCAACCTGATCTAGCTGAAGAAGTTCCTGCTCATTGTAGCTAATGAAGGTCATTAGCTCATTTTGGAGATGACAAATACAGAGTGAGGTTGGTTGTCCGATTCATTTTCATAAAAACTAAAATTCAAGCCTTAAAATGGTGGGAAATCAGTTGGCTTTCTTTTTGGAGTCAGTAAAACATCAAACTCTGCCCATGATTTAGAAAGAACTAAACTTAGGTATTAAATTAAGTTGCTAGGCTAAACTCTGTACTGGTTACACTGGTAGAAATCTAGAACTGGGTTTGGGTTGGACTAGGTGACCTTTCAAAGTCTCTTCTAATCTAAAGCATTCTATGATTCTATGAATCACACCAGGCACTTCAGTGGAAAATTTGCCTTGGTTCCTCAAAGCAGAATCTGGCTACCTTCTTTCCACAGGATGTTAAACTTCATCAAACAGCTCAAAACACCTGTCAAAATAGTATTTATTTCTAAAACACGAGGTTTAGGTTTTCAAACACATCCAGGGTCTCTAAGTGTTGATCTCCCATTAATCTTTGGCAAAACCCATTACTTGAGGATGAACTTGGGGTCCACATGTTGCACTTGAGTCTATCCTGGCCACATTCAGAGATTACTCAAGTTGGGCTCCCAAAATCCCAGGTCCTGTGAGAAATCTCAGTTCTGAATTCGCATCTTAAATCAGTGGGAAACATTTAATGGTCTTTAAGATATAAAAATAACTTACCCATGCAGGACCACCCATTAATTCCAAGCCTGTAGCCCTCCTTACAGACACATTCATATGACCCCAGAGAATTAACACAGAAATGGTCACAGTTGCCATTATCAAGACTACATTCATCCACATCTAGAAAAAACCAGATATAAATGCTGATTTAGGTGCAAGGAACAGTTGGACTGATGATCTCAGAGGTCTTTTCCAACCATAATGATTCTAAGTCCCTCTTCTTGGAGAGTTCACTCTGTGTCTGGCTGCAACTGAAAACTTACTCTGCACATAAGACACCTTGATCTTCTCAGTACTTTGGTGCTCTCCATTTCTCACTAGTATTGGAGATATTAAAACATTTTAGGGCAGCATGGAATGGATTATTTCACCTGGTTTTGTCTCACGTGAAAACAGCTGTTTTAAGCTGTTGAGCTCAGTTGATCCTTCGGTTATTTGGAGGGCTCTCCTCTTGCAGAAGTAGTTTTTAACACACATCAATATACAGTGTGCATGGAGAGAGGAGGAGAAGCTCCTCTCTGCTGTCTTGTCTCCCACAGCCCCACTTCTCCATGCTGGATGCCGGGTTATTACTGCATCCCAGCCTCACAAAGTGGAAATTACTCTATTGTAAAACCACATCAGTAAAGCTGGCATATGGTCACTGGCTCTTTTATTAGGGAAATGCCCACAAAGTGTTGGGATGAGCTTTGACAGCATTCTCTCTTCCCGCTGTTGTGCTTGGTTAGATCAAGGCACCACTGTGACAGGACTCACCATCGCAGGCACAGCCGTCAGCGTTGGGCTGGAACCCTGCTTTGCAGGCACACTCGTAGCCACCAGCATAGTTGATGCAGAATTGGGAGCAGCAGGACTCTCCAGTCTCACATTCATCCAGCTCTGCAAGGAAGGGGAAGCTTGTTGAGTCCTTGGACACTCTCTGGGCTGCTGCCACACTTTTGCTCAGTAACTACTGTGCTTTTCAGCACATGCCTCTCCATGTCTTCCTCTCCCTTCACATACAAAGCACTGTCTGAAACCTGACAGCAGCTGCCTTATGCCTTCTCCTCCAGCACTCAACACCCTCCATGTCCTGGGAAAGGCATCTCCTCTGCAGGTCTTAGGTAGCTAAAACAAAACAGGTAACATCTAAGCCCACAGCTTAGATGGGCACAACTAAGCCTAACAACCAGTCTGCAAATACCATAGCCAGGTTTCCTGCAAAGTTATGATACAGCCCTCCAGACATCCCAGCTTCCTCCTCATTTCCCCACATTATCCTTTCCACTGTGGTATCCTCAGTTCTTTCCTCTGCTATCTCCCAGAGCAATAACACTATTTTCTCCAGGTTGCTGTTGCTTTGTCACCTCATAGTACTTCTAGTTTCCAACTAACCCATCTCATGTCCAGAGAAGGGCAATGAGGATGGTGAGAAGTCTGGAGAGTATGAGGGGAGTTATGAGGAGTAGCTGAGGAACTGGGGTTGAAGAGGAGGAGGCTCAGGGGAGACTTTATTGCTCTCTACGACTACTTGAAATGAGGTTGCAGCGAGGTAGGGGTAGGTCTCTTGTCCAGGGTTAACAGTGAGAGGACAAGAGGAAATGGCCTCAAGTTGCACCAAGGGGTGGTTTAGATTGGATGTTAGGGAGGACTTCTTCACAGAAAGAGTTGTTAAGCATTGGCACAGGCTGCACAGGAAGGTGGTGAAGTCACCATCCCTGGAGGTGTTCAAAAACATATAGATGTTGTACTTAGTGGCATGGTGGTGATAGGTTGATGGCCAGACTTGACCATCTTAGAGGTCTCTCCCAACCTTAATGATTCTATGTTTCTCTTTAACCATAATTTACATGTAACCATTTGGGCTTCTTTACTTTCAACATCATTCAATGCAAACTAACAGTGACCCAACACTCCAATCCAACACCGCATCAGCAGCCTACTAGGTGCAATTGTTAGTTTTGGTAACTAATTGCCCATTGTTTTATCCTGCCCTGTGTCCATCCTGAAATCAGGATCACTGACACCACTGTTGTGTTGATTAGATAGGAGACTCAAGCTGTTATCTTCTCCCTGCAGGCTCTCAGCTGGTATCAGCCCTTGCAGCCTGCTGAGGGGGTTGGTGGCCATTCAAGGGCCACCTTGTCAATGCTGAGCCTGCAAAACTCTTCTGAACCTTACACAGACAAGCAGCTGCAGATGGGAAAGGTCAGTGTCTCAATTAACCTTGGAAGGAGTACCAACATTATTAGGAAACACCGACAGGAGAGAAGAGGAGAAAGAAAATGTAATTAATCAATTGGGGTGAAGAGGTCAGTGCGAAAATGATTAATGCAGGTTATTTGAACATGGAGTGCTTTCCAGAAATGTCACAAGCTGAGCTCCTCTGCAGTATTTCAGACCATGCCTTGCTCTGGGGTCTTAGCAAGAGTCCCTTGGCTGTGTAGGAATGCAAAATGTACATCCAACACAAAGGACATTTGTGCTGTTATGAGCAGCTTTTCATGTCCTCAGCCTTGACAAACCTTTCCCCTTCCCTTGCTGTGTCCAGAGTAACTGCTTCCCTCTGATACCTCCATCAGCTGGTCACTGAGCTGGGGTGCAGGCAGGAGGCTGCTCAGCCTCCTCCCATCTATATACGAATAAGACTGTGCTATCTCTCCCATCCCTGTGAGGCTCTGGGTCCAAATCTGCCTCCCTTACCTTTGCTTGTGCTTTCAAAGCTCCAGCACCAACTGCCCTTGCAGACCTCAGTGCTTCCCTCCTCCCTTACTCTTTCTTCTCTTCTGCACTTGGCTTTTTTCTTGTTGAAAGACTCTTCTTCTCTGTAATGTCTCTCACATTCACTGGAGCTCATGCTCTAGACTTCTCCTCACATCTTATTATACTCCCCTGTGATGCCAGCTCTTTTCCCCCCCCCCCCCTCCTCTT
>VWZO01014660.1:768641-817951 GCA_013396975.1 Bucco capensis
GCCCTTTCCTTTCCCCCCCCCCCCCTCTTCTTGGCTATTTTTTAAAGTTTTAATGGCACAGAGACAGCAAGCTTAAACCAGAATGAGATACAGTTTGCATAGCAAAAGCTGTAAACAACAAGAAAAAATTCACATTGTAGAATTGTTTAAAACATGAAGGATTTTTTAAGCTCTTCTCTCAAAATGAAAACAAAACTAACTCCATTGCTTTCACTGCCTAAGTGAGACTTCTCACAGCCAGAAGTGCAATCTCATCACTGAGCCAATCTGATGGAAATAGAACAACTTCCATAACACCCAGTGGAGTTTGCATGTGAAGCACTCCAGAACTGCCAGGCAGAGCCAAGAGGCTGAGGAATCACACAATGTTAGGGGTTGGAAGGGACCTCTGGAGATCATCTGGTCCAGCTCTCCTATCAGAGCAGGTTGTTCTAGAGCAGGTGGCACAGGATAGCATCCAGGTGGGTTTTGAATATCTCCAGAGACAGAGACTCCACCATCTCTCTGGGCAGCCTGCTCCAGTGCTCCATCACCCTCCAAGTAAAGAAGTTCCTCCTTAGGTTTAGAAAGGAAGGCAAAAAAAGGCAGGTAAGTGATGCTTGGGCTGGACACAATGAGCTGTGGCCACAACAAGTGGTGATCCACCACAGTGGGAGGCAGAACTCCTTCCCCTCACTAATTACTAATCCTAGCAAAGATGCAGATTGTGGCAAACTGGAGCAGCAGCAGAGGAAGTGCCAGAGGATGCTATTAGTTAAGTCTTGTAGAAGAAAGGAAGGTGATGGGATGGTATTTACTTGAGGGACAGCTCTCCTTGCAGAGAGACCCACCAGACCTCCTGATCCCTCCCGCAGAAAGGTGGCCCTGGCTGTGAATTACCTGTGCAGGTTTTGCCATCGAGGTCAAGGCGATAGCCATCATCACAGGAGCAGCGCGGCCCCGCATTTGAGTGCTGGCAGTGGTGGGAGCAGCCACCGTTGCTCTCCTGGCAGCTGTCGATGATTTCCATTTCGATGCCTTGCAGAGAAATAAATCAAAAGGATGTTAAAAAGCAAGCACAGGGAGAAGAGTCACTGGAGAATAAGCCTTCTGGAAAAAAAAACCAACAAACCATCCATAAGCTGACTGCTGTAGCAGGAAGCAGGAACTCAGCTCCCACACACACTTGAGAGCAGCATGTTTTGGAATTGCTGATCTCTGGGTATTTGTCTCCTTGTGTCATAACAGTGGATGCTCTTGACTTTGGCAATGTCAAGCCAGCACACCACATCAGCACTTTGCCTGCTACGGGAGTGTTCAGAGGCTTCCTGAGATTTATACTTTGTTTGAACACAATGGTGAGTTCTGCTCTTGCCCCAAAGGAGGAAAGGAACCATCTGAGGACCGCAGGTGGTCCATCTCAAGCCAGCTTGCTTATGCTTTCTAAACAGCAGCTTTTAGTTTTGTATGTGAACAGGAAAGGGTTAGATTCTGAAACATGCACCAAACATAAATGCCTTAAAACTTTCATAGCAGAGTCCTTGTTGGTGAGCCTGACAACTAATCACAGAGCAAAACCAAACCACAGCTTTTGATCCTTGGATGTCCCTTCATGGAGGCACATGGCAGCTCCTCTGCTGAGACACTGTCCCCCTACAATTATGACAGGGTGGTGATACGATGCTGTGACCACCCCCCTTCACCCTGACAGATCACCTCACCTGCCTGCACTCCACTGTCATGGACAGTCCTCACAACATTTTGGCCAGGTAGAGGAAAGGGAACACTATTCCCACCCAGATATTTCATTAAATCATTTATTCAGGATGAAAAGAAGCCCTAAGCTCAGTTCTGAAGTCCCTCTTCAAGAAATGGCCAGATTGTCTTGTTACAGAGCTATTTAGAGAGGAATTAATTTCCCCTATTATGTAGGAGCAATGAGAAATACCCTTCCTATAGGTACCACCATATTTCCAGCCCAGAGTGGCAGCCATCAGATCTGGTACAGAAGGACATCATTTCCCCAGTGCCATGGCTCATGGACACATCTGTGTCAGGGGTTATAATCCCTTTTTGTGTCCCCAGGAAGCAACCCGCCTGCCAACAAGAAATACAAGTCTACCTGAAGAGGGTATAAATTTGGAGAACATATAAGGAGGGCTACATCTCATCCATGGTATGAGTATTTGCTTCAGAGGAGAAGAAATCTAGTCTCCTGTCCAGTGTGTTAGGCTGGGATTTAGGGAACTCTAAGATCAAATGCAGAATCTGACTTCACACACTGTTGTTATCATTTACTTTCTCTCAGTTGTTCATCAGTAAAACTGGAAGAACAGCTCTTCCCCATGCCACTGGAGAAATGAAAGAACAAACAAAGACTGTAAATTGCTCAAACACTAGAATAATCCTGATCATAAATATATGCAGAATGTTTTTATTTTTATTGTTTGCTCTGTGATATTGTACATAAGGCTCAGAGAATCACCATCCCCTGAGATGTGCTAAACGTGGAGAAAAAATACTATCAGAAAATCACAATGCAATCTAAGAGGTCTGAACCACTTTTTTTACCCCATAACAGATAATTTCTAACCTATATATTAACTGCATTTCCTCTGCCATTGCACTGCTCACAGCTCCCCATCACCTATGAGATAATTCTCCAGGATGTCTCTCACATAATTGGTTTTGGTTTTTAATGTATGTTAATGCTTTGAAAGTGATTTTCAGCCTTGTTAAGTATTTCTTACACACACACATTCCTAAAGAAAGTGTTCACTCTCTGGCTCAATTTCCTAGCTAAATTCTGCTGGAAGTTCTTGCAGAGTATTATGAGACTGAAGGATCTTTGCCCACCTCCTTGCTAAAAGAGGTCATGCTTTTGTCTGCATTCCACTGAGCTTATGTTAGGTCCATAACAACACCAACTCTTCCACATCACCTCCTTTATCAACCTAAATTTGCCCTCAAGGACAGCCCAGGGATCACTTATCAACTAACAGCACTGGCAGTCAGTCCTCTCCTCAAGGAAAGTAGTGGTGACTAAGAAACCCTGCTGGAAAGTTTGTGAGGGCTCAGCATCAGTTTAGTTGAGGACATTTTAGTGGTTCAAATCTGTTTTTCAATCCCAATTTTGCTCTTTTTGTTTTAAAGTATCTACTTAACAGTGTCAACAATCTCAGGAGAAACATAAGTAGGCATAGACAGGTAAAGACAAGAGCAGAACACCATGCTGGTTTTCTTTTGCATCAGATCCAGCATATTAAAAAAACATGGAAGGAATGAAAACATTTGACAGAATGGCAGTATTTTGGTAGCTCTGCAACAGAATCCACCAGACTCTGAAGATAACCCAACAGGGCTATTTGCTCTTTGAAATGCTGTAATTAAGGTCTGTGAATGCAGGCTTAGGAATGTATCAACCTGCAAAACCAGCAGTAGCAGAAGATGAAGAAAATAGTATTAAAGCTTGAGGTTTTGCATACATTTGGGGAGAGCTAATCCACCCAAGTTCAAACTGAAGCAGAGCAGTTTGCAGAGGAGAGAGCGAGCCTGAAATGCAGAGCTGTGGAAGTGTCACTTACGGTAGCACTGCTTTCCATCAGCGCCCAGCTCGAAGCCAGGATTACAGGCACAGGTGAAGGATCCCAGAGTGTTCACACAACGATGAGCACACCTGCCTCTCCCTTCTGCACACTCATCAATGTCTGTGAAGCAGAGAGAGAGGCAGAGACATTCAGATGGATATTAAAATAGAAAAGAAAATAACACTCTTTTCCATGCGTAGAGCTGTTATTTCCAACTGTCCCCTGAAAAAAGCATCCTGATGGTAGTGCACAAATTACAGCACCTGATCAATCCAAGAATGCTGAAACCACAGCATTATTCTCCAAAATAATCTTCTTTTTTCTAAACACTGCTGACCTTGAACCTCTCAATGCCAATATTTACAATATCAAATATTGTCTTTACAATATCAAACACTGTATTTACAACATCAGCCAAAGCATTTTTTTTTGTTCCTGTAACAAGAAAAACAGCAAAAGAAGCCACATGAAGAACTTAGAAAAAAGTCCTATCACTCAGTACCCTAAAATTATCACTAGGTCCTCACAGCCATTATATTGAAATTAATGGAGCAGGAAATATCTGATTATTTCCTGAATGCCAAATGATTTGGATTAAGCAGTGGCTGGGTCTCAGCAGGTACGATGGAGACTGATCTTCTCTGTCACATCTCTGAAACCTGCAGTTTCTCTACAGAAGCCCAGCTGTGAGAAACCTACTCTCCTCAGAGGTGTTTCACCCTGTCTGTAAGAAAAGAAAAAAGGTGAAGAGCTGTAGGTGGGAAGACTGTTCTTCACTCATCCCTCTCCTTCAAGCAGTCTGTTCCTCAGCTTTACACTCTCTAGTCTGTATTTTGGAGTTGAATGTCACCAAAGGCATCCAGTTTCCGCAAAACATTGTGGAAGAGCATGAAAAATATTTTTAAGGAAATATAATTGGGAAAAAAAAGCCCCACAACAATAAAAGCTTACAGTAAATACTGCTGCTGTGAAGCACAGCTGCAGGAAACACCAGTGTCCTTGCAAAGACTGGCATCCCCTCACACGTGGCAAACCCCTCCCTGAGCTCCTGCTCCTTCTCTTCTTCTGACATCTCCCTTGCAAAATACAGATTATTCGTCACAATGACCCTGGGTCAGTCTCTCCTGTGTGCAGCTCCTCACCTTTTACCACAGCAAAGCACTTAATAACAGGTTTTGGGTTGATTTTTTTTGCTCAATATGTGCTGTAACCAGTGCTGTCCTCGTGGCCCCTTGTACTTGAACACAAGTAGCTTTATGAATGCAATCAGCCTACTTGCAAAAAGAGGCCCCAGGCAGTGCAAACACCACACACAGACTCATGAAAATTTCAGGAGAGATGACAGCTTCTCTGAAGCAGCAATGTGAGTAGCTGCTCTTTAGAATAAAATGGGTTATTTCTCCTCCTTTCCGTAATTAATTGTCACTTTGCAAGTTGGCAAATGTTGGAAATGTTCTTTTCTCTTCTTTTTCAAGCAGAAAAATTAAAAGTTGGAATGCTGAACCACAGCCACCACCCTGCATGTTTCTCCATATCTTGTAATAGCTGAAGCATGACACTTTAGTTGCCCTCTGTCTGCTTCTAGCTCAGTTTCCAGAGAGTCAAATACCAGCTTGAATTTTGCAGAAGACATTGAATAATTTCTAGGAGAAAACCCAATAATTGCATATCCAGGATAAGACATGATGCTTAATGATTCAAAAGACTTGGTGCCATGAGGTGGGAGGAAAATTTCTTCCAATATACAACCCTGCAAATGACTCAGGGCTTTAGTTTATCCATAAATTAACAGAATTGTCAACATGTAGCTGAGATAAAACAAGTAACATGCTGACCCTGGTACTAAACCCACTGCTGTTTCCATCTATTAATCATCAGTGAAGTGTCTGCACTACTTGAAAACACTTTGCTTTTCCAGTATCCTTACTCACTGGCAATCCCACTCTGAGGTATGCAATGCTACTCACAGAAGGACTTACAGGTAACCAAGTAAAATACTCAGGGTAGGAGGTAAGTATTTTCCAAAGCACCCAGTACTTTATCTAGATAAGACAACAAGTTCAGTATGGCAAAATCTGGGGCAAGTTCTCAAAAGAAGAAGTTGAATGCTTGATTCCATACCCTGATCCTGAGGAGGCTGGTAAATATCTGTGCACTCCAAGGTCCGCAGGTGCTTTGCCCTTCATTCAACTAATAAACTAGCTTCCAAGTATCATAAGCAAAGAGAAAAGCAGGTATTTTAATCTCTAACTCCCCCAAAATTCAGGTCAGAAATACTTTGGATCTTTGTGAAAAATCACAGACTAAATGCAGGACTTTGGAATTGAACTTTGTAAGCTCTTCTCTTTGGAAATCTTAAGACTTCATGATTTCTTCCTTCAGAGAAGTTCCTCTATTAATATGGAAACAGTTCTGCAGCTAAAAAGCCCTTTGAATTCTAAATAGGTTTTCAGTGACCTGGTTCAGGGTGTTACTTGAACCAATTTTCCAGGAACTGTATCTGGGGCATTATTTTAAAGGGACCCTACAAGAAGAACACTACAAGTCCAGTTGCTAGAATGCAGGATCTAAGAGACCACAAAGCAGTTTTCATTACTAAAATAGCCCTTCAAGACCATCAGCTGACAGAAGTATCACCCAAACTGCTGTTCCAAAATGCATATTTGTATAACATATTTCTTTCCAGCCAAAGCTCAATAAGCCAGAACACTGATGAATACCTTTCCTCCCAATAAACAGTCCAGAATTTCTTACCTAAACAGGACTTTTTGTCTGCAGAAAGGTAATGCCCTGGATGACACTTGCATTTTGCAGTTCCTCTCTCATTTTGACAGATTTGTGAGCATCCTCCATTCCCACTTGTGCAGGGGTTTATCACTGAAACCAATTAGAGAACACTGTCAACTTAAAGGTCACATTTTGGTCTGAAAATGGGCTTACCTGCCATCCTTACATCTAACAATGAAGATTACTGTAGCTGTGAGAGATTAGACTGGGAACAAAAAATACTGGACAGAATTTGGTGTACAGTAAAGCCATTGTTTTTCTATATGCTATTTTCTCTCTTGCTGGAGAGCATTTTTCATCCAGCACCAACAATGCTTTAAACAGCTGGAAAGTGAGCTTGTCCTACACTTTGGAAGTAGGACAAGAAAAGTACATTTTTTCCTTATTTTGCTGTAACTGAGCAGTTTCAAGAGTTTCTCTAAACAATAGCAATTAGCACTGTGATATGTGTGAACCCATAAACACAATAGTGGAGCTTACCATGGAGCAAGGTGTGTTTAAAAGGTGCTAGAGGAAATAAATGCTGAAGAGCTCTAGAAGACCTGTCTCAGTCTAAAAAGCACATGCCCTTCTTGTTGTACAGAATGATTTTTTTCTTCTTTTTGAACAATAACACACCATATCATTTCAAGGAGAAGCTACTCTAAGTGGCAAGGACATAGAAACACATTTATGAATTGACTACAGAAGATTTCCCTGTATTTTATGTGTTTATTCCTGGAGCACATACGTGCTGGAAGTGAACTAATATATTTGCCCAAATAAAGACATTGCACACACCAAAACAAGACCTAGTGGGACTGTTTGGATAGGTCTGATTTGGCTTAAAAGACAGAGTTTTCATACCAAAATCTGATATTCTGCACAAGGTTGTAGGTTCAGTTTGGAATACTAGTTACTAGTCATTAACATGCTGGTGAATAACATTACATAGGTAAATTTCGAGGACCTCTATTTTCCAGAGATATTTAAATATGGGATGGTTTTTTTTCACTTCCTCCAATTTTCTCTTTTCTATGTAGCCAGTGGCATTTTGTGCCACTGCTCAGCAAAGGAGGATGTTGTCCCAGAACACCTTTACACTCCCTCGCTTCACCTCATGCCATCTCAAGAACCTAACTGTTCAAGTCTGTAGGCTGAGAGCTTGACCTGATAGTGTTTAAAAACAAACAAATGAATAAATATATCACTGTTGAGGATGTAGAACTGAAATGTTCTGCTGGACTTTCAACATGATAGGATGCAAACAGGTTTCCAGGGGACAGCAGTGCTTCATCCTACATGACATTTCCAAGGCGACAGCTTGGCTCTGCCATTCGACAATTGGTGGTCTACAAAGGATTTAGCTTCAAGCAAGAACTTGCTGCTTGCTGATAGGAAATTTGGAGTTGTTTGCTGATTCTTTTTCTATTTCTTTAAATCAAATGAAATGGCTATCAAAGAGCATCTGTTACATCTGCATCTTAGAAAGGGTTTCAGAGCATCTAAAGCTTAAATTTGAGAATGATACACCATAGAGGAAAACTTGTAATAATCTGAGACATGACAACAAGCAAATGACAAATTATAGGGTAGATGTTAGTAAAACATAGTAATACGAACAAAGATAGCAGCCTTGGAAGTCCTTAGACAAGATAAGAGTTTGTAAAAGAAAGAGCTTCAGGTCATCAGGCAATCACTGATTGATGACTTTTCCACTGATGCACCTGATCCTTTCCTGTTACAGGTAGGGCTCAAGAAAAGCTGAAAACAACTCTTTAATGTTCTTTTCCCTACACATTTGGA
The DNA here is from genome assembly GCA_013396975.1 of Bucco capensis. Classification (NCBI taxonomy): domain Eukaryota; kingdom Metazoa; phylum Chordata; class Aves; order Piciformes; family Bucconidae; genus Bucco; species Bucco capensis. The sequence continues at coordinate 776,780 of VWZO01014660.1, forward strand.
TCTTCTTGTTTGACTTATTAACTCCTTGCCTGTGCTGTGGCAAAACCTCACCAGTTATGATTGCTCATTTTGCTGCTGAGCTGAGCCAGAGCACGAAGTGGCACACAAAGGGTTGAACTGTTCCATGATCACCCACAGGACAAATCTCACCTGACCAGGCACCACCACACTCAGACCTTCTGATCCAACCCTTCTCCCACCACAACACTATCAAAACCATCAGCAAGTTTTATGTTGAGGTTCACATGACCAGCTGGCTTGGCCAAGGACATCTTGAGAGCCAGAGGTAGTGGAGGAGCAATGAGAGGTTTGGAGACAGGCTGAAGAACAACAAAAGAAAGTCTCTGATGTCCTGTCCACGCTAATGTTCTCCTTATGCAACTCTTTCTGACAAGGTCAGAGATGAAACATGACCACTCTGTGAAGGATGGAGGAGAGGTGAGCTAGCTGCAGATGCTTACTGAAGCAGAGCATGCACCATCTCTGAGGAGGGCAGGACTTGGGGAAGCCAAAACCAAGTGCTCCTTGCACACAGCATGAGTTGGAAGCAAGCTGAACAGCAGGATTTACTTACACTTTACACACAGCATATAAAAATCTTTGAGCAGAAGAAGAGCCATATGGAAAGGGTTTTGTGACAGGAATTTTAGTGCAATAAATCCATAAATTTGGCCCTATCTGTGGTTGGCATGTTCAAGGGTACCATGTGTGTGAGCTTGTGTTGGGGGAAGGGGGGGGACTTGCCTTAAAAACTGAGGAATATGTTAAAATAGATGAGAAATGAAAAAAAAACAACAATGAAACCCAAAGGTAGCATTTCTGTTCTGCTCGTGAGAGTACTTTAGGAACCTGAAGGGGAGGATGAATTAATCAGACTGTGATGAGAGAACCATAAGCCAAAAGCACATAAAGAAAAAGCTTTATGTTGAATAAAGCATGGTACACAGGCCAAATCTATATACAACTTGATGAGTAATAAAATGATAGAATTAAACCATGATTAAGTTCCTAACCTATGTTGTCATCAACATCAGTGTGCAATAAACAGCCAGAGGTCTGCAAGGCCAAAATCTTGATGCAAGTTGTGAATCAAAGCAAACTTCACACCTCACACACGTTGTCATTTTAATCCTGTTAAGAAGCAATTCCTAAAGCTGCTTTTGGCAAGCAGGGTGAAATCTCAATGAATACAGCACTACCCTGGGGGCTTTTAAATTGCCTTTAGCCTGTGTTTCCAGGCAGGTAGAGCAAGATTTACCTTCACAGGACTTGGCATCCCTCTTCAGCTGGTATCCTGGCTGGCACTGGCACTTGTAGTGGTCTTCAGTGAGCTGAACACACTCCTGCTCGCAGCCTCCCTTGTTAACACTGCAGGAATTGATGGCTGGGGCCAAGGAAGCATTGAAGGAATGCATGTCAACAACCCAAGAAACTTATTTCCTATTTTAAATACATAAATGACAGTAAAAATATGCCAGACAGCTTTCACAAAGCCACCTGTCCCCATCCCCTGTGTGCCTACTCCCCGCCTTGCACTACTCATAGTGCTTGTTTGACACAGAGTCCCACGTTGGTGAAAGGCAGGTGAGATCTAAGAGCTGTAATGCTGACTGAAGTACAGCCACCCTTTGATCTGACAGCAGCAAAGCACTGGAGAATCCACTGAGCTAAGGAGGGGGAATAAAAGAGCAGCCCTACTGGCACGTGCTATTTTTTTTCTGTCTCTGCTATCATTGATTAATAATAATAATAATAATTATCTTTCAGGCCGATTTCCTCAGTCTCATACATAGGAAGCTGCAAATGACAGGAGTAACAAGCTCTGTGGGATGGACTGACAAAAGTCACAAGAAACTCTTTAGCACATCACTAGAGATTCTGCTGCTTTTATTACTCAGACAAATTAATATTCTTTTTTTTTTTGCTCAACATATATCCCTGGCCACTGAAGAAACATTTCTCCTTCTGCCAAAATACATCACCACACACCCACATCTATTCACACACTGCATGTAAAAATAAGATCTAGCATTTGAACCTGTTATTGTGCTGCATGTATGAGTGTGAGTGTGTGAGTGACTGCATCTATATCTATTTTAACAGTAGGGATGTATTATGTTCTCTATGGGAAGCCTTTTCAGTCCTTCACTGAAGGGATAAAACTCTGGATCCAAATGAAGCCAGCAAAACTTTGGTCTTTATTTTAGGAATATTCATAGTACATCATTTATCTATAGTAGTAGACGTGCAGAAAACATGAGCCACAAAAGCTGCTGTAGGATGCACTTCACCCCATGCTACCCATTAGAAAATACTTATTTTGTGCAGCCAAGTATGTGTTAAAAAGGCAAAAAGAAAAGCAAACTTGTACATTATCATGGATGCATATACAGCAGTAGCCAGGAGACACCTCACTGCATGCTGGCCCTGACCCTGAGTTCTGATCTCCATACCTCCCACCTGGTCAGTGGTGGAGCTTGAATGCAGCTTGATTTTGGGATGAAAAACAGCAGACCTCATCAACTCAAACCCTTCTGCACATTTATATTCAAGGACCTGCTTTTCAGCAAGAATATTCAAATAAGATGAAAATATTTCAGAAGATAAAAAATGCCTGAAATCAGCTCCAAGTGACAGAATATACATCTCAATTTTTTTTTTTTCAAAGTGCCATTTTTCTGGGCATAAGCCAAGCTGGATGGAAGGGGAGATAAGCAGCAACCTGCTGCACCAAGAATGTTGGAGGCTTCAAAGTCAGGAGGGGATGGGTGTGAACTCCTGTGCTGAGAGCTTGCATCAGCAGAGATGTGAAGCCAGGTCTGGCCTGGGGCACTACTGGTGGTTGAGGAGCCAGGGACCACCTCCATGGGCAGGTTGATCACACCTGCTGTTGTGGAATCATAAGGGCTACATGAGAGGAGGTGCCAGACTGCATGAGAAGAGCCTCTGGGGAAGGAACAGGATGGATTGTGCTTGTGCTGCCAGGTACCAGCAGTGCAGCTTTGATCAGAAAAAGGGAGAGACTTGCCATGTCGGGAGTCTAATTCCACCTCTCCTAAAGGGGCTTGTGGCTGAAGGCCTGAGCATGTGCATGGGGTTCAGGCAGAAAGAGAATCACAGAACCACATTAAGGTTGGAAAAGACCTCGAGATCATCAAGTCCAACTGTTAATCCCACACTGCCAAGTCACCACTAACCCATGTCCCCCAGCACCACATCTATGTGACTTTTAAATCCCTCCAGTGATAGTGACTCCACCACTGCCCTGGGCAGCTTGTGCCAATGCTTAACCACTCTGTCAGGGAAGAATAAATTGTTCCTAATATCCAACCTAAACCTCCTCTGGTGCAACATGAGCCTGTTTCCTCTCATCTTGTCACTTGTTACTTGGAGAAGAGACCAAGCCCCACTTCACTCCAACCTTCTTTCAGGGAGTTGTAGAGAGTGGGAAGGTCTCCCCTGAGCCTCCTTTTCTCCAGGATAAACAACCCCAGTTCTCTCAGCTGCTCCTCACAAGACTTGTGCTATAGACCCTTCACTAGCTTTGTTACCCTTCTTTGGACACACTCCAGCACCTCAATGTCCTTCTTGGAGTGAGGGGCCCAAAACTTCACCCAGTATTCAAGGTGTGGCCTCCCCAGTGCCCAGTCCAGGAGGATGATCCCTGCCCTTGTCCTGCTGGCCACACTAGTGCTGATTCAAGCCAGGATACTGTTGGCCTTCTTGGCCATCTGAGCACACTGCTGCCTCATCTTCAGCTGCTCTTGATCATCACCCCCAGGGCCTTTTCCACTGGGCAGCTTTCTAGCCACTCTGTCCCAAGCTTTCAAAGATTTACTCTTGAATTTGGGTAGAAAACCAGCCCCACTGCAGCATCCTGACCAGCAGAGTGGCATGGACTCAGCTCCAGCTTTTTACTGGGGATAATCCCTGGAGATGCTGAGCAATGGAGCATCATAGAAAGGGGATGGTAGTGGGAGGCAACTTGCAGGAAAGACAAGGATCTGCCAATGGTTGAGAAATTTCTCAACCCATAGCTTTTTATAACAATGGTCATATTTGTCTAAAACCTCTGAACATGAAGCCATAGTTAGATGCATACACAGCAACCACTGGGTTAGATAGAACATGCAGTCTTTACAAACCTTTGTTTTCCATCATCTTAAATCCAAACTTATCAATGACATGAAAGGTACTTTCAGACATCCTGTGCTTTTCCTTAGGTGGAAAAACAGAGATTATGGATTTGTAGAGATACTGTCTTTTTTACTTCCTGTATTAACAGCCTTGGTGTGTAAAAGCCTCCATAAGAACCTGCATCTCAACAGCTTTTCTACATAAGGCAGACATCAAAGATAACAGCTGGCACCAGAGATGAATTGCAATCTAAAGACTCTGCTCTGCTTCCACTTTTAGGAGCTCAAACAAGAATAAATTCCAGTGAAGGCAATGAATTTACATTAGTCAAAACCCACAGCCCTGTACTACAATAAACATCTCTTGAGTTTCTGCTTTCCAGACACTGGTCAGTTAAACTTTAATGAAGTTAAATTCATTATATTAACATAATCAAAGCATTAAAAACATTAAAAAATTGGACAGCCTTACCTGTGGTTATTCTAATTACCTAATTTGTAGTGAGCATTCAGTCTGGCACATATATCTAAAAATGAGTTCAATGCTCAGCAGAATTTGTGGGACCAAGAAGCTAAGAAAGAAAAGGAACACTGAAAAAGACAGGATTCTGGCATGGCACAAAGCATCAGAGATCATCACAGGATTCAAGAAGAAAGCATTTTAAAGCATTTCACACACCAGTTATCACTGAACAAGGTAAACCATTTTAGAGGCTGCTTGCCTTAAATCATGAGCAGAAGCTTCTAAAGGGAGCAGGAAGAGGGACAAACAACAAACTGAGTTCTTCAAACCATGTATGAGTGGCAGAGGGATGGACAACCAGCAGTTAGTCAGGATCTCAAACACACTGTGGTGATGTGGTAGGAGGACTGGACTCATTAGAGAGACCTTGTCAGAAATCTTCCATTCAATCACACAAAAAAGTAGCTTATCCCAGATTTTTGACTCTTCAGATGAGTATCTTACAAGTAGATGGATCCACTTCCTTATGGATGGGAGACTTCCAAGCCATCTAGGCTGCAAAATCTGCTTCCCTTCAAGTGATTTTGGCATTTTTGCTCCCAGGAACATAGGGTTGCCAAAAAGAAAAAGATGAGGTGGAAAGAATGAACATAACAAGACAATCTGGGCTGGGTTGATCTGAAAACGCCTCTCTGAAGCGATGCTTGTTTCTTATTTCTGTAGTTGAAATAATCACCTTCCATAAACAGCTCATTCCCAGAACACAATCTCTTTGTATTCTTAGAATGTGGGAGAGATTGTTACATCCTCTAAAGCACCCACATTAGAAATATTACTGTTAATGCAAGCCCTATTTTAAATGCTAGATGTTCTGCTTAGCTGCTCTAGGTCAAAAGAGAGGTGCATATGGGGGTTTTCATGTTGATGGGATGAGCCCTCAAAAGTGAATGTATAAACTGGAGCAGCACAAGAGGCAGCCTCTCCATCCCCAAGAGTCTGCCCAAGCACCTAGTGTCCCAATCCCAGTCCTAGGCACTCCTGGATTGCTGGTTTCTAAGAAATGCTTCTCTCTGTCCTCATCAATTAGTAACTGTCTTGTGCTCCAATGCATGAGAGCTTATTATATCCATTTTTTTTGGTGCCTTGTCTAAACAGCTACAACTGAACTCAATATCCTCTACTCAGTATTGGACATATCCATTACCATGATAGCAGTTCTCTCTGAAACTTAACTCCTGTCTCTCATCTCAGGATTTAGTCTCTCCTTGATTATTTCTGAGATACTGCAAAGAGAACTGATCATTGTGCTAAGTATTTTTAATCACTTCTTGTGGATACTTACATTTGTGAAATGAAAACTCACTTTCTGATAATGCTCATAGCCCGCACAACTCCAAACTAAGCTGCTTGATGATCTACAGAAGGTTTTACCTATCACACAGGTAAAGTCAATTAATTGCCATAGTATCTACTTTTTGTGTTAATCACTCAGTTCTCTCATTCTTTTTCACCCAATGCCACATTAGTCCTTTGTTAGCATAAAATTCCCTCTCTACCACAGTTAAAAATGAGACTACTCAACGTAACTCAAGCATCACATCTTTCACTTCTGGGTCTTCCCTGGTCAGACATAATCAGAGAGCTATAAATTTTCTCTATTTTAATTCACAGAAACCCACTAGTGTTTCCAGTTACATATGAACCACTCTACCTTTACATTATTTTTTTCTCTCACATTAGTATTTCCTTACCCATTCATTCTCCTGCTAAAATAATCAAGAAAAGATTGAGAAATTACCCCCTTTTTAATGGCAGGTAATTACCAAGACACTGTTAGGTCTCTGTATGTGGTAACCCCAACAAACCTAAAAGGGAAAGCTCTTTAAATAAAAGCCATTATTCCTGCAGCTTGAGCACTGGCACATCTTGTGTTCTGGCTGCATCAGTGAATTTATTGCTGTGATAATACCAGAAATGACTGATGACATATTTGGCTGAGGTTAAGCACAACCAAGGGACTTTGTGCAAGAACCAAGACAGTGACCAAACTGTGAGGGAACTTATTCTGCAGATGTGGTCCACCCATGCTTGACTGTTCTTCTCAGATTACCTAAAATCAGCTCAACTATTTGAACAAATGTGATCCTCCTCCTCCTCTTCCCAAGTGACAGACCATTTTAATCCTTTTTGCAGAATTCAGCGACTGGACACAGACAGTATATTTTTAATTATCATTATTATTAGCAACATGCAGAACTAACTCTGCATGTCTTGTTTCAGGGCTCAGAATCCAACCTAAGAAACACAGGGTTTATTTCTCATGGCAGAGCTGCTTATCCTCTCCACAAAAACATCAATGGTCTTTGTGTCATGGGCTGATCTCCCAAGCTCCATGGTGCTCTCATTTACATGAGCATACAGAGCATAACTCCACACCATAAATCAGGGAATTTTCACCCAAATCTGAAAAACCTTTGAGATCATATCCACCCTTTTCCTACTGTTTTCTAATGCCTGTTTCTTGGAAGGGGATTCTACTGACCAACAGCAAGTACAACTTTGAGCATTGCTCAGATTAGCAGAGCAGCTGCTGAGATGAGACCTGCAGCCATCCTATGCTCTGTAAGCATTCATGAATGAAGCTTTAAAGCTAATTTAAACAAAGTCAAGCAGTTTGGTTTGCAACTTTTGGTGTTGTCTTTCATATGTTGCCTTTTGCTTGGGTGTGCCATGGAGTGCAGCACAGGTGGTGTTGGCTGAGCAAAGGAAATTCATTATCAGTTGTAATGGAGATGTTACAAACAGGACTGCATTGACTCAGTCTCGGAATCCCAGTATAGTAGGGCTTGGAAGGGACATCTGGGGATTATCTACTCCAACTCCCCTACTAACACAAGTTAGCAAGTTGCTCAGGATCATGTCCAGGTAGGTTTGGAATTTCTCCAGAGAAGGAGACTTCACAACCTCTCTGGGCAGCCTGGGCCAGGGCTTTGACACCCTCAAAGCAAAGAATTTTTTCCTCATGTTCAGATGGAACCTCCTGGGTTCCAGTTTGTGCCCACTGCCCCTTGGCACCACTGACAAGAGTCTGGCCTCATCCTCTTGCCCCCACCCTTAAGATACTGCTAAGCATGGAGCAGATCTCTTCTGGGTCTGCTCTTCTCCAGGCTAAGCAGCCCCAGGGCTCTCAGCGTTTCTCTTCAGAGAGATGCTACAGTCCCTTCATCATCTTTCTGTCACTGATGTTCAGGAGCAGTACAACTTTTTAAAGACCAATGTACATAAAGGAATGGATCAAAGGACTACTGTGGGACCAAGGAGCTTTCACAAATCTATAGCACCCCAATTATCAGCCCCCAAAGTGAGAAGAATCTCAGGAAACATGCTCCTAATTCTCAGCTTGACATGCATGGGCACCTCCTGCGTGAGCTAAAAGGATTAATATAAACTAAACATTCACGTGATATGCCATGGAGGAGAGTTTTAGCCCATCCCATGCATACTTCTCACTGTGCCTGACAACTACAATGTAATACAGACACAAGCACACACTTCTGCATTACTGTTTACCTCAAAAATTCAACATACAGCAAAGGCTGAAGAGAAGAGATGAAGGGGAGAGCTTCTTCTCTTCATGCACTCTCTGAAAACCAGAGAAGACATCTGAGCACATACTTAAATATTTCATTAGCCTTTTAGAGCTCCCACTCCAGCTACCAGTCCAGAGCATCATATTCTCAAAATTATTTTAGTAATTCACAAACTTGGCTTCAGCTCTTGATCCACCCAAGAGGATTTTCTGCTCTGCTCACTGTAGCAGTTACAGAGATGTTACTTCATCATCTCACCCCTCGACCCAGTTAATGATATCTTCCTGCTCCTGCTCATGCCACCAGCTAGGAAAGCTCATGTGGTCCCAGCCCCAGCAGTCTGATGGAGATGCTCACCTATTGGAGGTTGAGTTAAAAGCAACTTCAGGATGGCAACCACAAACTTTTGTTTTGTCTTCACCACTGAAGAATCAAGCTGCATTTTGGGACTGCTTGGTCAGGAGAGCAGTGCTCTGCCAGGGAGCTGGGGGGAGATTTCACTACTTGCTGCTTGCACCTCTTCGGAAAAAAGAGGGAAAAAGACTACATAAAAAGAAAACTAATAGGGGCAGAGAAGCCCAAGGCAGGGCTGGGACATGTAGGGAGATGTCACACAAGGAAAAAATCCTCAGAATTCAAAACCTATTTTCATTTGAGATGAAGTGCCCCCATTTGAAGGGATTTCAAAGCCATGTAGATGTGGTACTGAGGGACATGGTTTAATGATGACCTGGCAATGGTGGGTTAGCAGTTGGACTTAATAATCCTAAAGGTCTTTTCCAACTTAAATGATTCTATTTCTTTAATACCTACTGCAAGACAATACATTTTCATACAAATGCCTCATGGAAACCCTGGACACCATCACCGCTTTGTTCTCAAGAACCAAAGGAACAAATTTGGAAACACCCGAATTCTCACAAGCTTCTTGAGCTGGAATGGATAATGATATCCTATGTGAATCTCTCAAAACTCAGACTGAGCAAGTCTACAAAGCTTTGCATGTCCAGAAAGACATTTTTAGCAGAGAAAAACAAGTCTTGAATGCCACGAAGTGCTTGTTAATGTTGACTCACCTATGCACGTGCGCCCATCAGCATGGAGCCTGTATCCCACCTGGCACTGGCAGTGGAAGGAGCCATAAGTGTTGACACAGCCTTGCTGGCAGCCACCATTCACCACTGCACACTCATCCACATCTAGAGAAGGAAGGCAGATGATGGGAATTACAAACCAGCCTCAGCAAAGCCATCCCCTGGTTCTCCTGGTCAGCATGTAGCTCATACATAATGCAACCAGGACACTCTGAGTTTTGTTTACTTTGCTTCTGTGCTGTAAACAGAGCAAAGAAAATTGAGATTTGATGGTGTTTCTCCAAGTTCCTGCAGGCACTGCCTCTGTAGGGCTCTACTTCTGAAGCCCTTGTTTATTAGATTTATCTGTGACATGGTTTGTGTCCTCAAGGCCAAGGGAAAAATACAAGGAAAGAATTAGGGTAAGATAACACATCTGAGCTTGTAGGCACCAGTGGTCAAACATTTGGCTTCTACAAAAATTTGCTGTATGAAGATTTCCTGTTGCATCAAGCCTTTAATCCTGTTAGAAGGTGTTCTTGAGGGTACAGGCACAAACAACTGGCATAAATGGAAACAAGTCATGCAAGAGCAGAGTTCGTGCTCTCAATCAGTGCTGTATTTTCAACCACAGAGAGCTTAGACACTACATTTAAAGAGAATGATGATTTTGTGCCACATTTTCTGTGACTCTTGTCCCTTGGGCTTCCTTATTTTCACCTTAACTTTCCATAGATGATCTCCTATAAAAATGATATTGATGCCGAAAATTCTGGAAAATAGGCACTTGGCACAGAGTTAATGGAGATAGAGTTACCTTTAATTGGAAGCTTCCACACCTTCAAGATGTTCAATATGGACGCACACGCCCGCCCCAAGGGATTACACCTTTTATAGATTTTTACTGATAATTAACATATTGATAACTATAGCCAACCCTGGCACTAGGTTTACCAATGGCCCACCCCTGGTGGTCTTCAGTTCAGCCCCTTGGAGAGAGCCCACATGAGGCTTGGCCCTCTTTTGTTGTTTTGTCTTCAGGGTATCTGCAGGTGGCTTGTTCAAAACACCATGTCCTTGGCAAGGCATGAGAAAGTCCAAAACAGTCCTTTAGGAACAGGCCTAGTGGCTTCTAATATGTGAACAATTCAGGAAGCTTCATATGTCTCTAATAGTCCTAGAAATCTACAGAATGTGCCCAAATCTTTAGGCATTAATATAATGCCCTGATAATATCTTTTCCAAACCCAAGCAGGTGTCTTCCCATATTTCACATTCTAAGAGTTAGAAGAAGAGGGAAACTAGCACTAAACCAGCCTGAGAATGCTGCTGTAACATTTCATCTGAAAATGATGGGCAATGATTGACAAAAAAGATCAAGAACAGTTTAAGTAAACAGGTGAAGGTTTAAAACAGACTCAGAAAACTGCATTTCCAAAAGCACCACATAAGCAGTTTCTTCACCTTTTCAAGCAATACTGAGCTACTGTAAATAGCATTTGATAGGCATGTTGACACCATCACTTTAAAAATCAACACATAAGTCATTGGAAATAAGGGTCAGTTAGTCTATATGCTGACAACATTTCACCTGCTAGATATTTGTCTAGAATTTTGTCTGTTCTTTCCTTAAGAGCCCCCAGGGATGGCAACTTCACATCCCTCCCTCTCCCCCAGGGGCAATGCTGGTATCAAATTATCTTGACACCAAAGACATTCTCCTCTTGCTGAAGCCAAACCTCCCTTCTCCAGCAGACACCTACAAAGAATCCCCCTTTCTACATTAAAGACACCCATTGATTTAATTCCTCTTCAGATCAGGTTCTCAAATCATCTAAGGGCTCTACCCACCCAAGCAGGTGGGGATGAGGTGTCTGGTGTGGCTGCAATGAGGAGCAAGTCTGCAGCTGCTGTGGGGCAGAACACAGCAACACAAAGAGGGTTAGGTTTTGCACTTGAGGAACTGGGTCTGGCTTTCATAATTTCACTGTTGATATAGCTGCTTTGCATTTAGCTTTCATGGTTTATATATATATATATTTAATGCTTTCATGCTCATTCTGGTTTAGATAACCTAATCAAAATGCAATGAAAAAAGGAAGTTTTAAAGATGCCTTGGAAATGCCCAACCTCCTGGTGCTAAGGAAATGTATTCATAAAGTTACATTTTTTTTAATACTTCACATGTGGATTTCACCTAAAATGAGGTCCTGGTGCTGACTAGTGTTTAAATTCAGACCATTTGCTAACTTTCTAATCCTTCTGCTAGATTTGCTCTTTTATTAGCCTGTATACTGCATACATTTCCTCTTGCCTGGAGACATCTGGAATACCCTTGTTTGAAACAGAAGTTTGGGTTTTTGGGTTTTCTTTAATGTAAATGGTAAACAGAAAATGTTATTCATCTTGTTGAATTCTATACTGTTAAAAAACAGCCTGCTGGGAATTGCCAGGGTGAAATCAAAGGCAGGAAACTATTTGTCCTGAGTATCACAGCATTAAAATAAGCAAAGAAAAAATAGAAGCGGGAAGCAGGTGAACTCTTTAGTACACCACATTCTAGTATTTATACCTCAATAGATGCAAATAGCGAGAGCTTCAAAACATTGATTTTATAGGCTAAAATCAGCTGCAAATGAATATACCAAATAAAGTTTTCAGTTAGGGTATCAGCACTTCTAAAGGCAAAAAGCAGTGCAGCTATTAAAAAGGAGCCCCTGGAGTTAGCTCTGTTCATTACTCTTGATTTGAATGTTTACAGAAGTGATTTGGTTTATGGGGGAGCTCTGCACCCAGCAGCTCCAGCTGCTCTTTCAACACCATCTCCCTCGTGCTGGCACATCCCAAAAGGCCAGAAGGCAATTCCATTGCCTTTCAGCAATATAATTAACTAAAAGACCCTAAAATACTTCTATGCATGAGCTACACCTAACCCCAACCCAAGACTCCCTGTGGCAAGCTGGGGGAAAAACCAGAAGTGAGATCAACGAGCCTGCAACACAACTCCATGTCCATCTTCCCAGGATGCCATGTGAGCAGCAGGTTTGATGACAGATGATCCCTTCTAGTCTCAGGCTTTCTCTGCAAGATCAATATTTTAAGGATTATATGCTGAAAGATTCCCTCACCTACGACAGATATCATCAAGAAAAATGCAAGGTGCATTTCCCTTTCAACGTCTCCAACATCTCCAGGCCAGGAAACATCTTTGCCCCAGGTAGAGAAGAAAAATGCTATAATTATTTTGTCTGGGGAGCAGTCTACAAAGGAGACACTCACCTAAATGCTCCATGTGCACATGAAAGCTTTAAAAGCTTAACCTATTTGGATTTTTGTATTTAAATTGCTATACTAGTATATATATACACACATATATCCCTGGAAAACAACAGTTTGTGCTGTTACAGGTACAGAAGTAGCCATGGGAATAACTATAGACATAATTATAACATAATTATTTTAGAATTAGGACATTATACAAATACAAAATTATTCTAGAATTAGTACTTTATTCTAGAATAATGACACTATAGAAATACAAAATCTTCTAGAATTATGTTGTAGTAGGAATATCAAATTATTCTAGAATTGTGATGTTACAAAATATTAAGAATATTTCAAAACTTTAAAGCTGTCCTACTGTAATTCTAGAATATTATGGGAATATGGAAGATGGTATCTCTTAAACAACACCCTCTAATTAAATTTGGATTAGTTTCCACCGCAGATCAAACTGAAACTCCCACATGCTCACCTTTCTATAGTTATAGTTTAGGATGCTTATCTGAATTTCAAGTCATTTATGGTTTGGCTTATCACAAGTGATGAAAAGCAATTGCATTACCACAAACCAAAGGGAGAGCAATCCACTGAGATGAGAGGTGAGAAGAGAAATGAGAAGGGGATGCTGTCCCAAAGCCATCCTCTGGATTGTGCTGCCCTCTGAACAGAGAAGGGTCAGTATGCAAGTATCCTCCTCCTCCTCAGAACATTTCAACTGAGATAACATCTTAGCAGGATTCTCTGCTGAAGGCATCTCTGATTTCCATGCTGTCTGCACACAGCACATGTCCCAGACACAAGGATTGTGTCCCCATTTACCCACTTTTCATTAGGAACAACCTGGCAGGAATACCCTTCTGGTCAGTCATACAAGCCAACAGTCAATCCTACAGGCTTCCAAGATGTAAAGTATTTTAGCCACCATGACATACATCTTTCCAAGCTCAAGCTGTGCCATGGGAGGTTGAGGATCTTAACAAAAATTTCTTCCCTGAAAGGGTTATCTAGCATTGGCCCAGGCTGCCCAGGAAAGTGGTGGAGTCACCATCCCTGGAGGGATTTAAAAGAAATGTAGTTGTGGTACTGAGGAACATGGTTTAGTGGTGATCTGGCAGTGGTGGGTTAATGGCTGGATACCATGATCTTGAAGGTCTCTTCAAATCTGAACAATTCAGTGACTCTTCATTCTTCTGAGGTCTGTGCATTTGGACTTAGCTCAGAGGCACAGCATGACTGCACTCTGAACTTCCCTCCATCCCAAAAGGATGCTTATCCCAATTCCCCACCACGGGAAAAGAGGATGCAGCATACAAATGCACAATCTGCTGCCAGCCTCACGCCCTTTCCAAGGATAAACACTACTGAGGAAGTAACAGATTTTGAAGTCCTCCATCCCCCTGAATTGAAGCTCTGCTAACCTCCAACAAAGTTTGTCCCCAGTTGATTTGACAAGCCATTTTGGCAACATTCTGGTTTTCCTGCTCAAAACCTGTTTAAACACAGAGCTGTGTGATTGCTTGTTTGGAATTCAGGGTCATCACATCAGTGGCTTTTCTCATCTCCTTACTAAAACATTTAGGAACAGCTATGATCAATCAGTTCCTCAAAAGTAAACTGACAGCAGTGTTAAACACAGATAATTAGTGAACCTGCAATCATGTTTTTACAAAGGAAACAAAAAAAGCAAGACTGTTGCCAGATCAATTCACTACTAACAGCTTAGCTTTTAAAACCATTAAGAAATGTAAACAACATGCAGAACTAAACCCCAGAAGAAGAAAAATAACCCAATTCTGACGGCAGCAGGACTGAGTGTTTGCAGTATCCTCTCCATTTTTATGATTTCCCCCCTCTTTTCTGGCCACACTGTGTAAGACAAAGTTGGGAGCAAACCAGGTACATCCTTACCCTGCATATAACAAACACCTGAATGGTTATAGGCCCCCGAAGGGACTCAGAAGCGTTTGCCTATTTTAACCACTGGACAGGCTCTTCATGCAATCCCAAGTCCTCTTTGGTTTTAAATCCTGGGGGGTTTTTTTGCCAAAAAGCCTGTCTAGCAGTTTCTGCAGTGGCTGCTCCTGATATTACTGTAGGCATAGGTATAGATTTGGGCTCTGGCACAGAACAGTAGCCACCTCACATCTCAAAGTGCCTGCAGAAATACTGACCTGCAAACCTGCTTCTCTAATTCCATTTATTTTTTAAAGCACTGCATTCCTCACAAAATCAGTATTTGCAAACTTTTCTTTTCACTTGCCTTCTGTATGCAGCTGCTCTCCAAGTACCAAGACGAAATAAGTCTTCTAATAATAAGTTATTGCACACTTCTCCTGCTTGCATATTTTCAGTAAAATAAAAGGTATAAGGTTATTTAAAATATACCCAAGTTCCCTTCCTTGGGGTAGTCAAGCCAACAATGGCACAAACATTGAGAATCCCAAATGGAAAGAGAGATGATGTGCCAAGGGTAGCCCGGGGATGGCATTCCCATCAAAGGCATTTTGTGGAGAGCACCATGTAAGATCTAAGCAAGCAGAGGATGGCAGAGCCAAGTTTGCCTCCCAGCATTACTCTCCCTTGACTGTAAAAACATGCACAGATTGGTAATTGCTTGAAGCCAGTACTTTGAGAGATAAGAAGAGAAGAAATTTCTTCTTCACAGTGCCCAGGCACTAGTGGAGAAAGAAACCAGAACTGGACAGTACTGAACTCATTTGAGCATTGGGGTTTGGGTTTTTTGTTTGGTATGGATTTTTGTTTGTTTGTTTTCACCTTTGTCAAAACCTCTTTACTTTGGCAAGTAAAGAACAAGATGAAAAAAGGCAGAGACTAAATAATTTTGAGCATCACCCAGCTCACAAACACCAGAGATTTGATATGGATGAAAAGGTCCAGCTGGGAGCTGATGCAAGAAACACGTTCTGGGAACATGCTAGAACACAAAGAGACCCCAAAAGCCACAATATCATCTGCAGATCTGAACTAAATGACTTCCACAGAAGCATAACTACTCTCTTTTTACCAGATCCCTAAGAAATACTACATTAAATTGGAATCAACACCACATGCATGCTTCCATTTTCCAGTTACCACAATGCCTCAGCTCTCTGCAGAAGGGATGTGACCAGCAGAACACAAAACCCTACTTGTATTTACTTAGAAGATGGTTTCTGCTGATGGTTTTAAAGTCAGATTAGAATGAAAAATAACTACAGTAAGAGGAAGGACAGTCTACTCTGCAGTATTATCTTAAAATGCAGTAAAATCAGGGGTTTGCCTCTTCTTTACCCAAGGAGCTTTGTGGGTCCTGGGTCCCCACACAATATTGTGAGGATTAGTCAGGAATTATTGTGATAGAGGAGCTGGGAAAGGAAAATTGGATCTTATGTAGAGAACTATGAGAAACCTTAAGTGGCTACACTAAAAATTATCCCAAGTGGATAAACTGTTCTAACTAAAACCCTTTATTTGGAAATAAATTAACAAAACCCCTTAAAATTATCACCAGTGGATAAACTGTTCTAACTAAAACCCTTTATTTGGAAATAAATCAACAAAAATCTGCCTTACCATTCCCTTGCCCTGATGAGATCTCCTAGTCTCTTCAGCTGAAGATCTTTGAGCACAGCTGACATGAAAACTCCTTTTTATTGTTTGCTATTTCACATGACATTGAAAATCAACGAAGTATGACAGTGCTCTCCCTTCTGTTATTTGTGATTAGTCTCTTCTCTAGATTTCAAAGGATGTTTAAACTTCACCATTTAGGAAGGGAAAATATCATATGGTCTTTTTTTCCCCCCACTAATTTACAGGGTGGATTTTACACATTAATTTAGTGAGTTTGTAACTTAAATAATTTAGATACTTAAGGGAAAGAAGGTAAAGAGCTTCTCAGCCATTCACAAACTGATCCCAAAGTCAGGGAAAAAAGTGAAATATAAAATAAGAGCTGCTATTCCTCTAAGTAGATAAATTTATGACAGATTCAGCTCACAGCTTCCTTTAGCTCACATAGACTCCCCAAGCCTTGAGCTTGAAAATGTCCATAATTTGACAACCAGTGTGAATCCACTCACAAATGTACTTGCTATTAAGCATGACAATTTGCTCCCAAAGCAGAAGGTTTTAAAGGGATCTCTCCTGTTTTACTAACACTAAAGTGGTTTTCAAGGTTTGAAAGTTTGATTGAAGGAGTTTTGAAACTCCTGTTGCTAGAAAAATATTTGCCCTTTCCCCCCCAATGAAGAAAGTTTGACTTTAGTTTTTTCTCCAGGAAAAAAACCCAAAACACATGTTTGAAGTCTGGTGGAAAACAAAGCCTAACATCCGATAAGAAAAGGCAGAATTTCTGTTCATTTTAATAAAACTAATCTTTCTCTTTCATTGAACAGAACTGAGCAGCAAAGAGGGAAAAGAGCAGGTTTTTAAATTGCAAAACCCTAGTCTAGGGCTTTTTTTGGTTTTATGCTTCACACACACACGAAAAGCATAAATATGCTACAAGCTCTTTTGAGTGGTCTGCTAGAACCTGATGTTAAAACACCTTTGTGAAACAGTTTTCAGCACAGATAAATGTGCTCCTGCGGAGCCAGCTGGGTCATTTGGAATTGTTAGAGCTCCCAGGCTTTTATTTTTGCTCCTCAGCTATTTGTTTCTGCCCTCTCCTGGCCCCTGCACTGGATTAGATGAGCATCCATTGTCTGCTCCCCTTCAAAGTCACCCAGGTTAGCTCTGATGGCTGCTGAAGCTTCCTTAAATTCCAGTCAGTCACAGGTGTCTGAGGCAAGCTGGCTACAAGCAAATTAATTAATGGAATAGCTTCAGCAAACCCTACTGCAAGGAGCATGTCACATCTGATAAGAGTGGTTAAAAGGCACAGCTACGAGATTCCTTACCCAATTTAGTCCCTGCGAAACGACTCGGCGATGAGAAAGGACTCTTGTTAGTGCAGGAAGTTTGCCACCACATTTCTTCTGTGCCCAGGATTAAGGACAAAGCAGCTTTAACCAGCACCTAATTTTGGCAGGGCTATCCAATTTAGCCATGCACAGAAACGGGCTTTCTAAGTTACCTGATTAAAAAACTGTGGCATTAAAAAAAAACAACCATGAAGTTTTTTGTACTAGATTAGCTGTCATTCAGTGTCATCTTCCTTTTGATCTCCCTGGTGATTTGGTCACGATGTGGAGAGGAGTTCTCTACCCTGTAGATGGTTCCTTGCCCTAGATTTCAGATGTTTTCCAGGTAGCTCCAACAATTTCTAACTGTGTTCAGGTCAGCTTTTCCTTTCTCTCTCCTTTCTGATTTATCTGTCTTTAAACTGAGAACACCAAAGGGCAGAGACCATGGCACTGTGAAGTGCTGAACAGCAAAGTCATCTATGGGACTATTCCTGTGTTAGGTCATAAATATTTATACCCAGGTCTGAAGGGAGATACATTTCCCCATGACTGCTTTCAAGGAGGCTTCTCTGGCTTTTGGGGGCCTTTCCTGGAGCAGCTGTGGAGGAAAAGCAGAGATCTGCTTCCTGCATACATGCCCAGTGCAAGCTACCCTACAAGCTGTATTTGGGGAGAAGACTTCTTTAAGCAATTAGATGGACAATCCATCCAAACAGGTCTTAAAGACCTGGATTCAATTTGCTGATCTCTCCCTAGCATTATTAGAGATCAAATACATGGAGAAATTGCTGTGAGATATGACACAACCTTGTTAGTGGGATTGTTTGAAAGAATGATACTGATTTGCCAAAGATCCTGTAATATCCTGTAATTTAAATTCCTTGCCAGGACAGTGGAGGAATTTATCAAGAAAAAAGATGCTCTAAAACTCACTCTGTTTTCTTTTTTTTTTTTTCAGTATTTCTTTCATGTGAAGATTGGCACAATGCAACCCTTGAAAATGGTGCCTTGTTCCTCACCAATGACTGAATCCTGCAGTCACTTCATGTCCCCGATGTCCCTCAAGAACAGATCTCCTGTTCACATCACTCCTGGGAGTGATGTGAAAAGACAAAAATGGTCAGTACCTCTACTGACTATTTCTGCTTCCTTTCAATGCCTGACATGCCAATCTCTCCTGAGATATTTAACAGTGGTCTAACTCAATAAACAGCCAAGAGCCCTTCATCCTCAGCTCTATATGCAAACCATATGTTGCAGCTGAAAGCTCTGAAGATTATAATTAGAGCTGTCCATTCAATTTAAACAAGGTCAAGAATGAAAACTATTTCAAATTCAATAAACAGGCCATTTGAAAGTGTAGATGCTGTGGAGGACAAGCTGAACAACTTAATTGACAGGTAAGGCTTCATTTCTAATCCTCATTTTGATATCGTCTGTAGCCTCAGGAGTCAAAACACATCACTGCTCAGTCCTCAAAATATGCAGAGAAAATGAAAATGTCAGTGGAATGAAAGAACGAAAAAAAAAAAGCAGAAGCATCTGTTTGATAGCTGTGTAAGCCTGTGATATGTAAACTGCTTTTGGAGTCAAGCAGCCCTAATTAAAGAGTTTCGAGGCATTCTTCATTAAATATACACACACAGATATATACATATATATGAGTTTTAAGCAATTATTGAGGTCAGATAATTTGCAAGAAAATCAGGGTATAAAACTAAAGCAGGGAACATGATCATTTCACAGACCCTCAGATAATACCATGATGTTTTTCACACAGCCACAAAGAACTACTTCTCTCCATCTTTTCACAAAGCAGATCTGTACATTTTTCTTCACTTTTAGTCTTTAAAACAACAAAAAAAGAAGGATCCATTTCTGAATTTCAAAGTACTACACAGCACCTCAGCAAAGTAAAGTCAAAAAGGAAGAATGACAGGGTTACCAGTCACCACAGTGGGGTTAGACTAATAGGTGTTTTGGCAATTGTACACCCCCAATGACTCCTGTTCCCATCAATATGAGACCCACACAGATGGACATAGACTCTCAGTGGAAAATCTGCCAGGATAAGTGAATGACCACATGAAATAACAAGGGAGTACAGTCTGAAGAATGACAATCCAGACTAACTCCTAATTTATGATCTTTAACAATGTTTATATACTGAAGAAAACAGCCTCATTCATTTTACTGCTTCCTGTAGGAAAGAAGTGAATGTACTGGCTGTGACCACTGAAGTTGGAAGAGGATATGCTCCCTGTACACTGCAGTAGTGTGGGCTGAAACACAAGAATTAAAGTCTTTTATCTAATTTCTGCTTAGAAGAAAGGCTTTGGTATCACTAACATCAGCACCTTCACCATAAAACTCCACAAAGTTTCTCTGACATGGGACAGAAGGAAGTTTGCCATGGGATATCCATTTTTAAATACAGTTCCTCAGCACAATTCAGTTAGGTCCTGCTGAGAGGTGGGAGGGAGGCAATGGAGGAAAGGATCTCTACAAGATGTACTTAATAAGTGACAGCATGATACAGTCCAAGCTCTTCCTGCAGATTCAAATCTGAGATGTACTGAGGAAGTTGATACATTGGGCCATCAGCATCTTCTCTTGGCAGGATATGACAGCTTGAAAAAATAACAGTTACGGAATAAAAAGAGAGAAATGGCTGATCTGATGAGAACACTGGGCTTTGTTAGCAGCAATATTAATGCCCACTTGCTGAGCTCAGGAAGTGTCTTTACCACAGCAGAGTGCATAGAGAAATATCTTTTCCACACACAGTAGGCAAATTATGCAAAAGAAAATGATACTCATACAAACACTTTCATCATCTGCTGTTTCCAGCTTAGAGTACATAGCTTCTGCTGGTCAGAAACACGAATGCTATTTGTGACTAAAGTCCCGCTTGGGTTGGTAAGAAGCTTTAAGATAGATAGACTGGTATTCCAGAGTGAGTGGAACATAAGCCAATTTTGATAATAATTGGTTTGGGAGGAGCAATCACCATGCACCAGTGAAACGTGTACGATGCCTGCACTGCTCCTGCTGTGAAAAGACTCTGCAGGACTAGGAAAACAGGGAAGGGAAACACACCATTCTGCTACCAACATCCATCTCTCTGCCAGTCTCACCTAGATGAGACCACAGCACAATCTGTAAAACCTGGCTCTCTGACATTGCTCTACAGCCATGAGTCCAGAGGGTGCCTTCTCAAGAAGCTGCCACAAGCGTTGATCCCCCACTGGAGCTATCACAGTTCCAGGCTGATCTTGCAGCATAAATCACCAGTGAGTAAAAGACAGCACGTTACACAGATTTTCTTGCTCTGCTTCCTTATGACATATATTAGTCATGACTCTGCAGAGATTCAACCCCGAGAAGAGAGAAGTGGCATTAACACATCCCAAACCTGTCCATACCAACTGCCAGAGCTGGATCCTAATGAACAATGTCACCAGGCACTGACTTTTTTTTTTCCACCCCCTCCTCCTTTTTCCCCCCTCTTCCAAAGATTAAAAATGACATCAAATTAATCCCTTGGTTGCTCCATTTTTATTAGTTGTTTTTTGAACTCCTTGGCTGACACTGAACCTCTTTTGGGACAGTAACTGTTCACAAGGTTCTCAGGTGGGTCTTTCTAAGATCTGGTATGCAACAACGACAGGTTTATTTCAAGTTGGTCTTCTAACAAATCCCAGTTAAAGCCCTCAGGTACTCATGTAATTGAAGTTTGAGTAATCCAATATGATGTTGATCAAACTACTGATCTTTTAATAACGAGCTGTAGCCCTCCCAGCAGTTGTTATCTTGCTGACAGTCATGTCTGGATCGCTTCCTTTGGGCCAGTGCTTTGAACAGAGAAGCTGACAGATTTCTGTTTGGTTTAAGATTTTATCATGAATTGTTTTAAAGCTTTTTAAGGCTATATCAGATGGCTCATAAAATCCACAGGCATTTCAATAAAAAAATGGGATTTCTATTAGTTGTCCCAGTGAAAAATGGTATTAAATGCTTCCAAAGAGGAATATAAACACCGCTCGGGAGTTGTTAGTCCTTGTTTATGTAGCCTGTAGGCAAAGCTATAGAAAAAGCAGTAGTTACCCTGCACAATACTCTCCCCTGAAAGGCAAATGTGCACATTTTTCCTCTCCTAATTTCCATTTAAAGTCTGAACTGAAGGTTTCTAAGCCTTGCCTCTCAACACAAGAATAATTCAGTTGCAAATTTACATTTGCGATGTGCTCAAAATGAACACCAAGATGACTCATGTGCTGTTTATAAGATGCTGATGTTTGCTGGTAAATATCTTGCTACAAACAAGCTATAATTTAAGTATTCCAAAGTCTTGCTTCTGCATAAAATTACTACTAACTGTAATTTTGGAGACCATGATCAGAGCTTCAATTTCAGGCTTGCAAAGCTCTTCCTACACAATGATTCTTCAAAGCACGAGTATATTTTCTTCTCTGACAACAGCAATCATTGCATCTCTGTAATTGCAGCAAAAGATTACCTAGCTTTTAATTCACATTAGTCAGCTGCAACAATGCCACGCTTCTTTCTTTTCCTTTAAAATAAACTAATTATTGTCAATCAGCCCAGTGGAATGTTAACATTCTCCATAACCTGCCTTTCAGAGGTAGTCATAAATGCTGGAAACTAGCTAATACAAACTAATCAGAGCCCTAGAAAGATCTCAAAACATATTTGTACTGCAGTCTATCATTTTTGTCATATTATTCCTAAATACTGTGTTTTGCCTGGACAATCATAGTCTTTTCATACAGTTACATAGTGCTTTTCATCTAACTATTCAAAGCTCTTGCATTAATTAAACACCATTAAATCCCTGAGTAGGGGTAGCAAATACTCCAATATTTCCAAACCTTAAATACTTTCATTGTCAAAAGCTGATCAAGAAAGCTTTTTGCATGAAGCAAGCTGGACAAAGAAAACTTTTCAAGGCAGTAGGTTCGCTCATACCCAACCTTCAGCACTGCAAGAAGTGGAGGAGTCACAGGCAGAGAAACCACGAAGGGGATGACTGTCACTCCCGCCGTGCTTCACACAACCACTCCTTTCCAAAGATAATAGCAAGTTACAGTTTCCTTCCAGCTGGTAGAACTCATGTGAGGCTTTTCAGATCCCAGAGGAAGAGATGGGAGCTAGGAGCTGTGGCGAAGAAGTCCATGTGCCGAGTCTATAATCGGCTGTGACGCACAGTGAGCTTCCCAGCGCCATATGGACTAGACCAGCAGACGCCGCAGGGATCAGGCTCTTCGTTTGTTGTTACCTGGGAGGCCTGGGACATCTAGAAACAATTTTTCCCTTTCAGTCCGTGTCAGATCAGTGATCAATAATTCATCTGATAGTTGAAATGTAGAACAAGGTGCCAGTTTGCTGTGGTTCATGAATAATACTGTGTTACTGAAAAAAAAAACGCAGCACGCTGCTTTGGGACATGGCAGAAGATGTTGTGCAGGAAATGCGTGACATGTCGATAAGCTGCACTACACCCAACCCCTGTAATCCTTACAGAACCTGAAAATCAACCTGCCACTTGCATGGATTGCTTATGCAAAAGGCTGTTATTAAAAGGCTGAAGCTGAATTAAGCATTCAAAGAGAAAAATCTAAGACCCACCCCCCAAAAAACCCCCGAATGCTCCATGAACAAAAGATTTTTTCCTCTTGGTGAATAAACCAAGATTTTTTTCCTCCATTGAAAAAAGAGTTTTAATAAGGTTATCTTGAAATAATCATTGCATTTTTGAAATATAAGTGATCCCAGTCAGCCCACACAGGTAGGATCTCTTTAGCTGCTGCTTTGGAGCTTCAGGAGGATATTGTTCTTGACGCCAGCTGCTTCCACCCAACCAGTCTGCATAAAACTTCAGCTTAAAAAGGGACTGAGAACCAACTGTGCCTGTCCTCAGCTCCAATCAATAAAACCCTGCATCCTGGATAAATGAGCTCACTCTTCAATGGCAGAATTCACTTTGGAGGGAGCTGTCATAACTGTTAGTTCATCTGCCCTGAGGGATATCAGATGTGAGAAATTACGTGGTGTAGCTCACAGCCTTCTTTGTGTGTATAAGACAGGAGCAGGGAGTCTTTAGCAACAGCAAGCACAAATCAGGAAAAATCTAAACAAGCGTGATTAAAATTTTAAACTAAATCAATTCCCAGAGCATCAGATGCTCTTCTTGACTCAGATTGCCCTGTAACTGCTCAAAAATAGGTTGAAGGTGTCTGTTCTGGCCCTAGTAATGTGTCTACCTTCCCTGATAGAACAAGGCCAGATACAAAATGACTGTGATTTTGCTGAGTTTAGTATAGAACACATTTTAATTGACAAGGTTCACATGTCCCCAGTGTGTGATTAGGCTTGCAAAGGTGCAGAAAAGGACACCCACAAGCCCAAAATAAGCCCACCAAAACTCAGCTCAGGTTCCTGCCTGCCTAGGGCTTGCCATTAATCAGCATCCATTTTGAAAGTTCAATAACCTAACAGTTAACGTTAGCTTTACTATGAGCCTCTTGTAATTTTTACTACTTATTTTGGGCACCTTTTTTTGCTGTAGTACTACCACAAAGAAACAAATGCAGAAAGATGACACTATTTGCCTCAGAGAATGCAACAGCTCCTCACAGCTATTGATCCCATTTGGCTCCAAATGTAGCACAGGAGAGCAGAAGGAAGGTCAGACAAAGGACCTCCAACCTTTGTTTGCTTCTCAACAGTCACAGACCTGTGCTTAAAAATGAGAATTTCCGAAAGAGTTAAATGAAACTGTATTCCCAAGAAAGTTTGCAAATGCAGCTATGAATGTCTTCAGGAGTTCCTGCCCGGATCTTCTCCACAGCCATCCACAAACTTCACACAATTTTCCTCCCTAAATTCAGTAGTCTTCAGAAAACCAAGGAAGTCTGGCTGCATAATGCTAAAGAGTGTTTGAAATGTACAATTAATCCTTAATCTTAGTTAATATATTTCCATTTACAAGAGGAGTAAGGGAACCCTTGATTTGTATCAACTGGGATCTGAAATCAAAAGCAGTAATTACGCTTTTTATTCGTGACTGAAGATAGTGATTTGACAGCTAGGAGCAACCATAAATAAACAATATTTAAATGTAAAAGCAGGTATTGCTGCTTGTTGAATTCACTTCAAATGATCAGACATCTACCAGTACTCTGGTAAACTAATAGAGAAGAAAATGTTTCTTCTATAACCTCTGACAGAATGCTTCATAGCTTTTGTACATTTTTGAAACTTCAACACTTGGAGTTTTCTGACTTAGCTCTAAGAACTCTTGTTGGAGTCCTAGAGCACTGAGAGCCCCTTACAACAGGGCTGGAAATAAAAAAAAATGAGGATTCTTCTTTTTTCTTAGTTATCCATATTTTTCACCCAGGGTCTGCTAAGGTCACTAGACAAAGTTGTCTATTCCCCTGTTCTCTGAGATGGACATTAAGTGGGCACAGTAATTCAGTTACAAATAATTAGATAGTTGTGATAGAATTCCTGCAACTGATTTTATTTCCACATCTCCAAACAAGGTCCAAACAAGGTCTTGAAACAGAGAGAGATGAAGGTGGTTGGGTGGCTTCACCACATCTAGGAGTGCCTTCACTCAATTGCACTAAGATTGGGGTTCATGCAGAGTGGTACTTGTTGCATCTGTAATCAGAACTGGTATATTTTGCTTTTTGTGAGGTATATTTTCCTTATTCTCCTTCTGCTGAAGTTTTCCTAGCTCTGCATCGTGGCATTGTCCTGGTCCATTAAAAAAAATAAATGAATCAAAAGGCTCCTTGGTACTTCCCTAGAGGTGCACAGTATTTATGTCCTTCAGGGTTTTTTTTTCCACAGGACATGGCAGAAGCCAGGTGCATTGATTTGCTGGGCAAGGAAAACAGTCCAAATGCAGAATGAGCATGTTTGTTCTCTTTGAGAAAAACAGAGTTTGACAAGAATAAGTTACGCCTCAAACCTTACAGACTGAATAAATGCTGAGGTCATTTCAAGAAACTCTTTCTTTTGCACAAATCCCTCAGCATTCCTTTGAGCACAGCTATTAACGCTTCTGGGACAACAGTGTTTGGAGAGTTCCACTCTAACCTGGGATCAGGCTAAATCAGTGACACCAGTGACCATGACATTCCTGGGGTAAGCTGTGGTGACCTTGCAAAGTCATACCCTGGCTCTGGCCACAGCTGCTCCAAAAGCCCCTCTGGCAAAAGTCAGGAAACCTACCAGGGCTTCAAGGTTTGACCAAACCCCCCAGGGATGGAGTTGCAGTGATTGCAATACTCCTCTAAGCAGTCAAATAAAAGCTTCTTTTCAGCAGCAGCTAATCACAGGACTTCATTTGTCTCTTAACTTCCTTCAGTTTCCTTGACAGATGAGAGCACAAGTGTATAAATAAGAAATGACAGTTTACCAAAGAAGGTTAACAGAAGGTCATGACCTTTTCTTAGTTGACTTCTGGCGCTTATTCATGTGTGAAAACATGCTTTTGTAGCTGGAGCCTCAGCAGCCCTTACAGATCTGGACCTGTGCCAGTAATTGAGGTTTTAAATGGTGTTTATGCTTAGAAAACGACATTGCTGCTTTTTGTCATGTTGGAGTAGAATTGTTTCACATTAGTATAAGATATTAAATGAGAGTACTTTTACCTCTCACAGTGCATCTCACTGACATCAGAACTCGGTGCTGTCTCTGCTCACAAATAAGGAGATACTGGACACACACACACATACACACACACACACACATTAGGTCATCACTACTCAGACCAAGTTACAGCTTTACGAGCAAATCCACCCACAGACACTGGCCAGACTGTCTCAAAATACTGAATGCCAGTACAGAAGCACAGGACATAAAATCACACACTAGCAGATGTCAAATATTAATCTGTTGTATTATTTGTACAGTGATTTAAATCCAAAGCCTTTCTCACCATTAATTTCCATTAGACACATAAAGAGGGAGAGGTAAAGCATGAGCTTTCTGTCAAAAACTGTAATGCCTAACCAACTATCTGCCAGAAAATATTTCTCTGTCAGATAAGGAAAGTGAAGATCTGTCCGTGAACACTGGAGAGTAAAATCTGCAGTATGACATGGAGATAATTAGATTTGAAAGGCTAATCAGTTCACTGCTCTGGCTGGTATTTCTATGGAGATCCACGTGCCTTCACCTCACTACAACGTGCCTCTTGATGTAAGGATCCCTCACTGAAATTAAGTAAAACTTTACAGACCACACAACTCTGACTGATAGATCCTGCTCCAAGAGCTCCCAGTGAGCTAGAGAAAAATCACAGAATCTTCTTGGTTGGAAGAGGCCTTTCAGGTCATCAAGTCATCAAGTCCAACTGTTAAGCAGCACTGCCAGGTCATCACTAAACCATGTCCCTCAGCACCACATCTACACAGCTTTTCAATCCCTCCAGGGATGGTGACTCCACCACTGCCCTGGACAGCCTGGGCCAGGGCTTGACAACCCTTTCAAGCAAGACATTGTTCCTCATGTCCAACCTAAACCTAGAGGCTGTTTCCTCTCATCCTGTCACTTGTTACCTGTTACCTGGGAGAAGAGACCAAACCACAGATCCTCAAAAGCCTTCAAGGAGTTTGGACCCTGCAGCATGGGGTGTCCCAAGCTGTGCTCTTCCATCCCCTTCCCCATGTAGCTCTAACCTGCCTCAGAACCACCCAAGAGAGGGAAGGTTTAGTCAATGCTGATTCCACCACCTCCCTGGGCAGCCTGTTCCAAAACCTGCCAACCTGTTGTCTTGTTCATACTCACGGAGCATTGTGTCTTGCATACACCTTTGGCACTTTAGAAGACAGAGCATCCCCATCTTATTCTAGCTATGCAATTAGGCCCTCAGGTCTCCTAAAATTACTCATAAAATGAGTGAGATTCTATCCACTTTCCCTTCCTTAGCATGAAACAGAGATATCTATCTCTAAAGAAAAAAAAAAGGCTAAAACATTTCTTGGTTTTGAAAGAAAGTTATTTCCTGACAACATCTTTCTTTTTCAGTCAGAAGGATGCCCTAATTTGTTTCTGAAAACCAGGATCAATCTTTGCACTTATAATGACTTACTGAATAAAATCTGTACCATTTCCATGGTGCTCTTCTAAGGATATACCTTATTTGTACCTTGGCTTATAAAAAAATCCCATACACCAATTGATCATTTCAGTCACCAGTGAAATAAAACCAACCATGAGACACATAATGGGAGCAGAACAATAGTACACATCTATTTAATGCTGGAGTTTAGACTAAAGGGTAACATAAAGCACAATGATGCCATAAAGAAAGAACATAACCACCCAGAATAACCGTATAAGCCTTACTCCTTCAAAAACCCTTGAATGAGAAGCTGTTTTCCTCTCATCTGCACAATGACTCCTTTGAGCAATGCAGAGGCATCAATAAATCACTCAGTGTCACATCCTGAAAGAGCAGCACCTTCCTCCAGCACATGTGATTATGTGGAAGCTCACTTTTCCCTTTCGTAGTCATTAACCACTAAGTTACTCATATTGTACTATCTGGTGGCTAGAAGTTGGCTGGAGCTGGCCTTCCTGCAAGTCAAGAGAGCTACATGCTTGGTGTCATTATCTCCAGAAAAGTTTAGGTGTAATTAGTGTCACTGCTGTGTTCACCTGCTTCTAGGACTTGAGCGTTCCCAGTTTATTGCATGTTTCTATTTTTGGCTGAAGATTTCAAAAAGCAGCTCCAAATGGCTAATATATTCTCTTTTAATTCCTGGTTAGATAGTGTAAAGTACAAGAATCAAGTAACTTAAGCTCTGTTTGAGGTTTTTAAGGAATGTCAAAACACTCAAATTTAAAGTGCATTTTAAGAATAGAAGAATAGTGCAGAAGGAACACAAAATTATTTTAGAGAAAACAAGACTGTTGCATGCTAAACAATTTAGGAGTGGAAGGGAGGTTAGAACTAGATCTTTAAGGTCTCTTCCAGCCCAAATCATTCTATGATCACAATAAGTAGGACCTCTGCTTTCAAAAACTGTGTTTTTGGATAACTTTCACACAGGTCTGAAAGGGGTAAGAAGTCTTCAACAAACAGACCTAGACACCAGTTCATGGGCACATAACCAGCCAGTCCCCAAAAGAGACATGAGAAGGCTGAGGTGAAGAGCAGGAATCTGTGAATTATGCATAGTATCTCTGTCTTGAACTCTCCAATAGCCAAAATTAAAGCATGGAGAACCATAATGCAAAACTTCAGTCAAAATCAAATCACCACCTACAGCTTATTTAGACTGTCAAGTTGGCTATCAAATGACAGGTTACTGGGGAAAATAATTCTTCCATCTTCTAATGAAGAAAGGAGGGCAGCCAAAGACATTACAAAGTAGGGATCAAGCATATGACCACTGCCAAGAAATACTTTGCTTTGTAGAAACCTCAAGAAAGAAGTTGAAGTACAATGGTAAAATAAACTCTGAAAGAAAGGACTTTGTGAACTCCTATGCAACAGGCAAAGCCAGAGAAGATAGTTTCTTGTGAAAAGATGGTAACAGAGTTCAGGAAAAGCTACCTAGCCACTTTAATCTTGAGATAATCAAAATACCATCAAGGCTATACTTCCTGCAGCAATGAAATGCAATTGAGGGTGCAATCCAGGGCACACAGCCACTGTACAGAAGATCACATGGCAGTAAACATTCCTTACCTGTGTTCAAGAAGCAGGAACTGCTCTGGTCTGTGTCACACCTTGGCTACTTTACACCTCATCTCCTCTACCTTTTGCAGCATCTGATGATGCCAAAAATGTAGCACTGGAAGTTGACAGATCAGATGGGTTTGCTCACACCCACTGTTTACCAGTGCATCTTTAAGAAGCCTACCCATTAATACAAGCTTATGTGATGTTCTGCTTCTACACCAAGTCAAGCATAAGAACAAATTCTACCCCATCATGCACTAACTAGGGCTTGCATTTCCCTTAGGAAGAAGACAAATGGGTTTACATAGCATGTGTTTTTTAAATCCTTTTTTATTCAGTTAATCTCTAGCTGTGGAACTGTGATTGAAATGCAAAGATGTATGTGTATTTTCTGATAAGAACCATTTTGTTTCAGAGACGGATGAAATGTTATCAAACATATAGGCTTTCTTCAAGTTCTCAAATTGAGGATGGAAATTCCATAAGCAGAACATGGCAGAGCCAATCCAGGTTAAGTGATAACATTTTTTTCTTTTTCAAAAAAGAAAACTAAACCTCAACCCTTTGAAGTGTTCTTAGTTACATCTTCATAATCCAGACATGAGAAGATCTGCACTCTTGACAACTCTCAAGTACATGTTCTTCAGCTGGCTCCAGATAAAAGCTAGCATTTCCTTTTCCTTTCCAATGTCTTCCCTGATTTCTTAATAGTAGTGAGACACAGTATAAAACATTACCTCCACATGATTTTCCATCTTCCTCCAGTTTCTGGCCAGCTGGACATTTGCAGTGATAGCTGCCAATGGTATTGCAGCACTGGTCCTGACAGCCACCATTCTCAAGGGTACACTCATTTACATCTGTTGGAAAAAAGCATACAGGAGTAAGTAAAGAGCAGGCATTGACCACATCACCTTGTTATCTGAGGACAATCATCTATGATCCTGATGTGACAAAATGAGGTAGTTACTGAGATGTACAGCAAAGGACCGTGAAAGGCAACCACAGAAGCAGTGACTCTCAGCTATGTTGCTCTGATTCCAAACTCAACCAAGAGGTGCCATGGTGGGATTTTCCTCCCCAGCTTCTGCACAAGGATCTGGAGGAGCCAGAAATGTGCCTCTGTAGTCAAGAAGGCCAGTGGTATCCTGGGCTGCACTGGCAAGAGCACTGCCAGCAGGTCAAGAGAGGTGATCCTGCAAAGAGCACAAACTGGAACACAGGAAGTTCTACCTAAACATGAGGTCCTCTGAGGGTCATCTGAGCACTGGAGTAGGTTACCCAGAGAGGTTGTAGAGTCTCCTTCCCCGGAGATATTAAAAAATCATCAGGACACAAAACTGAGTAAAATATGCTCTAGGTGACCCTGCTAGAGCAGGGAGGTTGGACTAGATGACTAGGTGGTCCCTTCCAACCTTAACCATTCTGTAATTCTAAACCAGTTAAGCTCCTTCTTTCCTTCAGATATACATGCCCTAGTATCTACACACCTTACTTATTCACCTGATCAAGTTTGCCTGCATGCAAAAATAACTTCAAACACTGCAAATGAAGGGCATTAAAGAACCACATAAAGAAGTGAACAGGCTAGCCAATGGCCGAGAAAAATCAACAGTGAAGAGATTTGCTTTTTAACTTCTGTACTTTTATACCCTACATAAGAATTTCTGAAGAAATGCAATGGAAATCATCAGGCCAGTAATACTGCTCTGTTGAAGAGGATCAGAGACACCAGATGGTATGGAAGTCTTTCCAAACTAAAACTGTGTCAAACAGGACAGAAAATGGAACAAAACCTGCAGGTATTTGCTGCACTGATCTCAGGTATTCTGGAACCCATACCTGTGCATGCTTCTTTGCTTGCTTTGCTCTCTCTGAGATGTTAATGTCACACAGACACACAATTCATCAGTGCCAGGGGTAAGCATGGACAGCAAAGAACCTGAGTAAGAATAATAGGCTTTTCTTCACTTCTTTTGACAAATAACGTGGGCCAGATTGGTGGAAGAGCACACCTGCTCAGTGTGTTGGAATGGGGAAAGCCAGGGCTGAGGGCACACACCACATTCTCAAAGCCTGGCATGAGGATGCAGGTGACAGATCTCAAGACCTTGGTGGAGATCACATACCACACTTAGGCTAGAGATCGTAAAAGCAGGAGGAGGAAAATGAAGCAACAGAAGATAAACATTATCATGACTGTAAAAATCACAGAGAGTTACTTCCCAGCAGCACTCTGCATCTCCAATGGGGAAATCAGGCTTTTTAAAAAAACTTCTAATAAGCCTGTGGCCAAAAGAAATACAAAGACCTGTAAAGATAAATCAAAGAAAAAAAGAAAGAATTTCACATTCATGCAAGAGAGATGAGAGCATTTAAACTACAATCCTTAGCTGTTGAAGCCTGGGTTTACAAAGGTTTGTTAGTTCTCTAGTGAGCTGAACTTTACTAGCTTATTTCTGATCCTGACTGAAAAAAAAGGTTAAAAGAAATTTTGGGGTAAATTTCAGACTATTAAAAATCCAACAGCAAAGTGTATCATGAAACTCCAATATTTACTAAAATGCAGCTGAAGAGGGTTGCCAAGGCCTGGCCCAGACTGTCCAGGGCTATGATGAAGTCACCATCCCTGAAGGGGTTGAAAAGCCATGGAGATGTGCTGAGGGCCATGGTTTAGTGGTGAGCGTGGTCATGTTGAGTGGGTGGTTGGACTCGATGATCTCAGAGTCTTTTGCAACTGTAATGATTCTATGCCCAAACTCAGTAAGCCTATCTGATTCCTCTACAGCTCTAAATTAAAGTTTAATGACCAACACAGTGAAACATCATTTGTCCTCAGTGATACTGAAAAACACTGGCAAGCTACATAAAAATAACTAAATAAAAGCAATTTCAGTTGTCTCAAAGCTACACAACTACCCAAACCCTAACTCATGTGCAGGCAGCAAGGCTCATCTTGATTTCATGCAAACACAACTTTTCAACAACAGAAACTTTTCAGAGGAAAAACACTCCCTTCTGCCCAAAAATGCAAAAAAACCCCAAATCATACCAAAATAAGACATGTGTCTGCTCACTTCTCTTCAGCAAGAGACAGGAGAGAACATATGACAAGCGACAGATTTGAGGCATATTCCTCCAAGCACTGGAAGAAGGCACGCGAGCACTCAGCGTCGTGCAGGAGAGCGACAAAAGAGGCATGTTCCAAATGATTTCCTCCCTCTAACTAGCAGACATCTTGATGTGCCTTGTGGTAATAAACAGTAATGAGCCACATAATAACCCTGCTCCACAGCTTTGCCTCCTATTTATGCTAGCACTATTGAAAACTAATAAAATCTCTTGCCCTTTTTGGTTCTTTTTTAAACAAATAATGGGATGAACTACTTTATCCTTCTATACTCTCTTTAGCACCTTCAATCCCTACACGACCTTCTGGCATAAAATATTCCCTAAGTGATGTGGTCTAGGATATACAGCTCAATTTATTAACACCAATGTCTGCATTTGGAACCAAAATATTGGAAGAAAACCTTTCTAGCTGAGGAGCTAATCATTATCCTCTTGATTTCGCTAGGGTGTAATACATTCAGAAGTGTATAGTGCTATTGCATACTAATGTATGGAATGTTTTTCCTTTTGATTGCAGAGTGTTTCTAGTAGCAAGCAGACATTTTTTTTTCTTTCTTGTTCAGCACAAAACACTATGGTCCACCTATGTTTTTACCCCCCCCCCCAAAAAAAAGGTATTTGTGCTATATGACTTATAAACTCATCTTCTTCCAACTCTGTCTTCTTAATGCTCTCTCCAAGATTTCCATTGTCTCTGCCTCAATACTTGTTTTCATCCTTTGATAAAATGTTTTTGTCCCTTTCTTTGCTGCTCCTTACACCACAAATCCATTGCTTTTTTTCTATTATGTGCAGAAAACATGACTTTTCATTGACATCTCTTTAAAGCAAACACCTCATTTAAAGCTCATCATCACAACTCAGAAATTAAATGAGAGTTGATTTTAGGACACCAAAATAAGCTTTTTGATACAGCTTCATCCCTATTACAAAGCACTCACATTGGAAGGAATACACGCACTAGGGATAAAATGTACTAGTTTTAACCTTACTGGCATGAAAACTTGCTCTCTAAGCATCTGCATCCTTTTCTGTCCTGTCTCCTGGACACAACCTTCTCCATTGCCTCTACCCTGCCAAGCTGTTTTGTATAACTCAGGAATAAAGGTCAGGTGTTGCCTCAGTCCAAGAAGCACAGAAAGAAATGATCTGAGAGTGAAGCAATAAAGACTGTGGTTTACATTTGTAAAAAGATGGGCCCTATACCTCTTTATAAGCCACAATTAGCTGTTCTGTAGTCCTAAACCACAATGTAATCAGAATTAACGAATTCAATTACAGATTGGCCACTGTTCAAAAAAGGGAAGAGAAAGAGAAACTCAACCAAAACAATTCTGTCAAATGATAAATTTCTGTCTGCTTCCCATATTCAATGCCACTCAAGGTTGCAAATATATTTGCCTTTTGAATAGCAAGAAAAAATGACAGAAAATTTCTGACACGTAACAAGTCTGCCAGGTTAGACCTGACAAAAGTTCAGTGTCATCAAGGCTATCAATCCATCTGTAATGACATGCTGGAGGCACTTCAAGAAAGAAGAAATGTGATGTTTGCTACTGCAATGCTTCACATTTATTTATAGAGCCAATGTCACAACAGAAAAAACATCATCCATGGGACATGCTCTGTGTGAGCATTCAATC
This sequence comes from Bucco capensis, assembly GCA_013396975.1. Lineage (NCBI taxonomy): Eukaryota > Metazoa > Chordata > Aves > Piciformes > Bucconidae > Bucco > Bucco capensis. Next base: position 810,734 of record VWZO01014660.1, read on the forward strand.
CTGCCATGGGAAGGCTTAAAGGAAGAAAAAAAATTTGAAAATACTCTTCATCTAAATTAGTTTGTAATTCCTTGTTTAAATCTACTGTCTGCCATATGTGTGGGAAGACAAATCCACAGTCTATTTTAAATTCACTAGTATTCCAAAATGCGGATTGTAGACATGTCCCTATGCCCCACACTCCCTGCACTTGTGGTATTATGGAATAACACTAGTTAAAAAGGTATTATTTTGTCTGTAAAATCCCGTCAAATATTTGATATGTAGGGGAGGAAGGCTTTTTTTTTTTCATGAAACAGACCACCTTTGCCCAATTAAATATGCCTAGGAGCTATATGCTAAATGGAGAAGGACTGATTCCAACCCTTTTACTCCTGTATCACACAGCAGAGCAAGTCAGAGACATCCCTGGCTCCAGGGAAAACAACCCTTTCCCTAAGTTTTTATGCAAGTCTATGTGATTTCAGATTTCCTAGAAATAAATGAAAACTTTATATAAAAGCAGACACTGGGAAAAGTATTTTTTTTTTGTAATTCCTTGTTTAAATCTAACAGAACTGACCTGCACTGTTACTAACTCCACATGGAGCTGAATTCAGCATCTTTAAAGATCAGGAAGGGATTAAGTCTGCCCTGAGTGCATGACTGGATGGATCTGCTGAAGGAGAAAGCACGAATGACCCTGCAAGGAAAAGCCCATGTTCTGCAGCAGGAAAAGAATGGAAAAAGTGGAGTCACCATCCCTGGAGGTTTCCAAGAAACAGGTAGCTGTGGCACTTTGGGGGATGGTTTAGGGATAGCAGTGGTGTAGGGCTATTGGTTGGACTGGATGATCTTGAAGGGCCTTTCCAGCTGTGATGATTCTATGATTCTAAAGAACACCATTTATTTTTGACAGCAAGTTGTGTATTTAGATCTCTGGGACACACCAGCCAACATACTGCCTACAGTTAAAAGTATTCTTAAGTCTATTTTACCTATTCAACAAGCCTATGCAATGTGCATTAATCTAAATATTCATTTCTAAGGTAACAAAGAGAATCTCCTAATTGCAGCCTGGTATTTAAAACCTATTTTTCCAAGGTTTCTGTATTTATTAGCTGTATATGAACAACAACTTCATTTCTTTAATGCAACTCCATGCAAACTTGCCATTTCAGTGACCAGCCTTTGGGGCTAACCTGTGCTCTGACCCATAAGCAGCTGACTTCAGTGCATGTCAGAGCTCACTGGGCTTGTAATAAATCACTGAAGTGGAGTAAAAGCTGTAAAAATCATTCAGATTGTTATTGCAATAGCTGAGGAACAAAGGCCACCATCACAGAGAGGGGGGCTTCTTTTGATTAGTTTAAAAGTGTTAGGCTAACACACTGTGCATCAATTAGGGGTAAAAGTAATGAGAATATAGTTATTTAGGAGGGTGGCAGCATTTCACTAACAACCCTTCTGTCCAGTTGGGATTTTCTCCTGATGACTATGATGAAGATGGTCTGATTTCTGGAATCTAAAGGTCAAATATCTTTAAGAAAGAGGTTTGGTGACTCTCTTTAACAGGCACTAGCAGCAATTTAGAGATGTAAATTCCTAATTCAGAAAACATAACTCAAATAATTCCAGGTACAAAACCCTCACAATGGTTAAAATCAAAGCCTAAATACAATTTATAATGTGCAATTTAAATACAGATGTGTACCTTGATATATTTGAGTGTCCAGTATACAGAGTACATATGCAACTGTACTAAAATTTGCTTTTATAAGGAGGTGTTACAGGCAAGTCTCTGCAAATCACAGTGCACAACTTGACAACTTCTCATTTATAGACTGAAATAATTAGAATCAATTTTTAATAAGTCCTAAGGATTCAGCACATAGGTAGCTCCTTCACTTACTTACTATTTTAGACACTGCTTTTTAAAATTATGGCCCAGATGGTCTGCAATCAAAACCATATGTCTAAAAAAAAAATAAAACCTGAAACCTGAGAAAGTTGATTTGAACTTTAAAGGCCACTCACTGCTGTGACGCAGCACACTCACGTGAGAGCAGAGGCACATGCATCAGTCTCTTCTCCCAGGTAACCAGGGATGGGACAAGAGGCAACGGCTTCAAGCTGCACCAGGGGAGGTTCAGAAGATATTAGAAGAATTTCTTCACCCAGAGGCATTGGCACAGGTTGCCCAGGGAAGTGGTGAAATCACCATCCCTGGAAGAGTTCAAAAAACACGTAGATATAGTGCTTGGGGACATGGCTTAGTGGTGACCATGGAGTGCTGGATCAGCTCAATGATCTCAGAGGCCTTTTCCAACCGTAATGATTTGATGATTCTATGATCATACCAATGTCACATGTAACTACAACACAATGAGCAAATACACAGGACAGGCTGTGGAGCTCAACACACACCCACAGAAGAGACCTCTAAGATCATCAAGTCCATCTGCCAACCTATCACCACCCTGACCCTAAGCAGAACATCTATATGTTTCTTAAACGCCATCAGGGACAGTGACTCCACCACCTCCCTGGGAAGCCTGTGCCAATGCTTAACAACCCCAGAGGCTGCATTTGTCTTTTCCTTCATTCTGAGCAAGAGCTCTGTGTAACAGTCATCTCTGAACAGCAACTGTCTCTAAAACACAAATTACATCCATCACTTCCAGCTCTACCCATAAATTATCTGCCTGAATAGAAACCAAAGATGCTCATTCTGATAGTTGAGCGTGGTCCTACACCTCTATTGATTAAGCACTCTTAATGCTTTATTAGGTTTTCTTCCTCCACCAAGTCAATAACAGGATGAATTTTTCCTTCTTGTGCTGTTATGAAGTATGGTAAATCTGAGCTGTTATTAACAAGCATCTGATTAGTGGAGCAAACTTATCTCAGACTTTGGCAGAGATCCTTTGTGCGTCAACTCCCAGAAGACACCCATCACTGCCACTGTCTCCATTGGCAGCTGTAGGACTTGTGCTTTCACAAGTTATCACCTCCTCTTTTGAATACATTTTTTTTCTTTAAATAAATCACTGCTGCACTCATTCCTTTCTATCCCCTTGTCACAGGCATATACACAGAGCACATCAGTCATGTAGCAAACACTTGCATGGCCCATGCTCCCTAGAGAGGTCTCTCTCTCTCCTGTGATTTGCTTCCTTTTGTTACTGGATAAATGGAATAAAAAATTCCATTTCATGAAACTTAGATGCAAACCCAAAAATCAAACAAAGCCCCTTGTTAAACACACTTCTTTACTATTAATTTTTCCTAATTAAAATCATCATCTGAAGAAAGAACCAAACAGTTTCATCCATCATTTGCACTTGCTCACATTGAGAATAACTCCTTTGAAGTCAGAAAAAAACTCTGCAGAGGGGAAAAAAATAGGCTCAAAGTTTAAATAAGTGAAACAACAAACTCTCAAACCCCAAGATGCTGGTTAGCACTGCTGGGTTAGACTAGATCTCATCTCCTGCAATAGCAGAGAATGCTCAGTGCCCTGCTGCAGTTATGGAGATAGCCTCTTCTGCCCCAAGCTCTCCTTCTCCTGCTCTCTGCTAACTAAAGTTCAATTTCACTTCTGAAAATTGTATTTTAAAGTCCTTTGAAAAATCTCTATCACTGGTTATGGCAGCTTCCCCTAACCACATGACAGCAGATCTCTCTCCTTCTTTTTCTTTCTTTTTCCTTTCTTCCTGTCTTTCCTAATGTCCTGAGCATCAATGTCATTCTGCAACAATGCCTTCCAAAACCAAACTGTCATGTGAAAAATATATCAGCTTGATTTTCCCTTTTTTTTTATAATACCTATCAAGCAGGAACAACTATTTCCTAAAAGTGAAATGCAGGACCTAGAGCCATACAGACATAGTGCTGAGGGCATGGTTTAGTGATGACCTAGCAGTGCTGAATTAATGGCTGGACTTGGTGATCAAAAAGGTCCTTTCCAACATAAACTATTGCATGATTCTACATCATGCACAAATTTTCCTTTCTACATCAAACAGAATAACTTAAATGAGAGAGGCAAGAGAAAAACCCCAAAATTAACACAGTACAATGAAGTCCTGCAATAATACTCATTTTTAAAGTGTATTTCCCCAGACAAGGCATGAATAATGCAAATAAACATCCCAGAAGATCTGAATTAAGGAACAACAGACTAAGGGGTGCTAATTGGCAATGATTGGAGATGATTATGGAGTATGACTGGAACTATGATTACAAACAGAGCTGCTGCATCCAACCCAAACCTCAAGTACTGCTGCTGCAATTAAAGATATTTGATCAAATTAGACAAGTGTTTGCCTTTGCCTGCTAGGATGGTTAGAAGCATCCTTTGCTTTATTGCAGCTTTCCTTTCACCACAGTTCTGCCAAGATGGATCTGCTTTGATTTTATGCCACAAAATGGAGCCTTTTTAGAAAGAATTCAGGACTCTGCAGTGCCACCCTTAAAAGCCTTTGCTTTTTTTTGTCTAAAAGTGGTTTTGCCCTAAAAATGCATTCTCTTGTGGTACATCTAACTTCCAGTCCCACCAAGTGCTGGCTATGCACACACAAACAAGTAAAGACTTTGAACTTCCAGAGTTCAATCTCATGACACAAGCCCTTACATATTTTGCAGGCAAGTAAACACTTTGTAAAGAGCATTTCCAAACCAGTGATTATTAGCAAGTCTTCAGGACTCCTAGCAACTGGATTTCTTTATGCTTTGAGTGCTCAATCTCAAGCACGAGTTGCAAGCGCAATTCCAGCCACTTCTCTCCAGCCAAGCCAAGTTATGGTGCCTGAAGGGCAGTTCACAAGGTTCACCTTGAACCTGAGACAGGCTTGCTCCTTGTTGCCTTCTGCTTTCCTGGGTGAGATCATCAGTAGAAGGTATGAGCCACTTGGTCCCACACTAAGGCTGGCTCTATCCCAGTATTTTCTGTCATTCCCAATAAGATGTCCAGCTCTCCTCTCTTGCTCCTGTCTCTCAACAAAATTGGCATGCAGAACTTCTGCCTCTCCTCCAGCTTCCCATGATCTCCTATAAATCAAGTCATCAGAATTGAATTGGAAAAAGATATAGGGAAAAAAAAAAAAACAACCCAAGTATGTTAGGTCATTTCTAAAAGCTTGGCATTTATAGTTGTTAAGTTTAATAAATCTCCAAAAGAACTAGTTGCTTCCATGTTTTAAAAAAAATATAGAAGCAACCTTGATTTAGGCTATGCAAAATAATGGATGTCCTCAAGTCAAGACAGCTGGAGAGTGACAGTCAGGATATGTAGGTGTAAATAACCTGAAGGTATCCATGGGCTTCCTAGGGCCAACATCTTCAGGATCAAACACAAGCTCAGAGACACATAGCACTGTCATTCAAAAGGAGAACAGAAGTGAAACAAAGGCAGCAGCTCGTGAGTTCTGCTCAACTTGTCTTTTTAAAAGAGTCCAGATATCACATCCTATGCAGAGCACTGCAATAGTCCAACACATAAAAGTAGAATAAAGCTAGAGCTGTACATTGTTGATGCCTTTCAGACTCATCAAGAAAACCACTTAAAGCAGAAATAAATAGGCTTGCTATAGGTAAAACCTGTAATGGTGGATCAAGAATTGTTCTCCCAATTCAGTGGTGGCATACTTTGGTACCCATGTGCAATGAAGGATGTTTAAAAGCTCTGCTACACTATTAGTTCAAAATCTTTACATATGCAGGAGTCTGAGCAGGATGAGCTCCAGCCAGCAGGATGCAGGAACAGGGAAATGGGCATGACTAAAACAGCTCACTTGGCAATTGGCTTCCAAACATCCACGTGAAGGAAATTCAAATCACAGCTTTGGCTTGTAGTTGTAGGAAAGATGACAAAGTACTATAATAAGTGTAGAACAAAGTGTTTATTCTAGCTTTGTCTCTTTCTCTGTCTTTACTCTGTGCTCAGAAAAAAAGACCTGATCAATCCAAGTGAGTGTATCGCTCCTTTTCTTTAAGCCTGTAAAATAAATGTCTCAAATCCAGAAGTGTCCTCACTTCTACTGCAACACTAGGGAAGAGGGACACTTGAAACACTCCACAGTAAATGTTCATACTTCAGCTGATGCTGAGGCAGGCTTTCACTTGGTACAAAACCAGGACCTGATGTCATGCTAGCAGTGTGGCCAGAACCATAGCTGCAGAGTGATGGAGGAACCTCCCCAGCAGAGAGCACATCAAAGCATCCTGCCTGCCTCCAGCCCTGGCACAGGACCAAAGCCCCTGCTCCAGAAGTTGCTGCTTACCATACAAACAAGCTGATTATCACAATGGTATGATCTGAGCAAGCTAACAAATTAAGCAGCTTAAATTTCAGGGCACTCCTATTGTAATAAGCCAGTTCCTTACCAACTATTCTATTTCATAATATAATTAACCCCAGGACTAACCATGGGAGCAAATTAGTTCATTTTTCACATGAATAATGGAAACCTTTTTTTCCTTTTCTTTTTTTTCCCCCCAAAAATCATTACTAACTGAAATGAATGTAAAAGATTTCTCAGCAGAGAAAGGATGATGGGTGCCCTGCTTCTGGTTTAGAATTAGAATTCATTACTGAGATTTAAATGGAAGCTCCTATTTTCTTCTCTTATTTTTCTTAATAGTTGTCCTTGCCAGTCAATGTCAATCATCAGTAGAACAGACTCTCCTCAGATAGAGCCTGGAATTAAAGCAAAGAGCAATGAATGGTACACCTCCACTACTGACTTAAATGGCTTCATTTTCTTTCTTTCTTTCTTCTTATGTCCTTCTGAATATCCTCTCCCATCTTTTGTTTTCCATTTCTAGAAGATCTTCCCAACAGTTACGTGGGCAGAATTACTCACTGCCCAGACAGAAAAAACCCTGCACTAACTGGAGTTGTGAAGTCATCTCACGTTCTACTACAGAAAATAACTTTTCTAGCTATGGGTTTGATGGATGGACTGTTCAGTGGATAAGGAACTGGCTGGCTGGTCGCATCCAGAGGGTAGTGGTCAATGGCTCGATGTCCAGCTGGAGATCAGTGACAAGTGGTGTCCCTCAGGGCTCTGTACTGGGGCCTGGACTGTTTAATATTTGTATAAACGATATCGACAGCAGCATTGAGTGCACCATCAGCAAGTGTCCAGATGACACCAAGCTATGGGGTGCTGGTGATAAGTTGGAGGGGTGGGATGTCATCCAGAAGGACCTGGACAAGCTGGAGAGGTGGGCCCA
>VWZO01014660.1:818121-871829 GCA_013396975.1 Bucco capensis
TATGATTCTATGGCTGAACCATGACCATACAACTAGGTCACTCCTTTACAAGAGACCTAAATGAGAGCTCATTATTTGGTTTACACAGACCTGTACTGTCACCATATAGCTGCACTCAGGCAACGTGTCTTCTAGTAACAGATCTTCTGTGTCAAGGGCAAAGGAACCCATGGGAAAAAGAAAGAAAAAAAGGAAAAAAAAATCTTCATCAATTTAATTTGTAAAGAAACCCAAGGGAAGTCATTATTTTTAGAGACTTCATTGCCTAATTTGTATTCTGAACTTTTGTAACATAGCTGACACCAATGGGTGCTTGCTAGCTCTTGCTTGTTGTGACTGCAGGGCAGGTTGGCCAAGGACTGCAGCACCAACAGCAGCTGGGTGCTTCAGAAAGGCTGCCCTTTTATTTAATGCTAAAAGGGAGGGAAAGACGTCAAAGAGGTCTGGATCCTCCTCACCAGAAATGGCTGTGAGGTGAGTAGCCTTTAAGTGGAAGGGAATTCCCATGAAGGAATTCAAGCAGGACATTTGAACTTGGATACAGAGTTATATTAAGCTTGAAAAACAGAGATGCACAAACCAGTAATTCACAGATGGTTTTTACCAGCGACAACTTGAAGCAATGGACTGATGAAATAAGATATTTTTCTTCCAGTTAAATAACAATGAGTAGCAGAGAACAGCTGTGATTTCTTGGGGCCTTTCCTAGGAGAAGAGCACAGAGGTCTCCTTTAAAACAAATAAATCAGGCTCAGCACAATGGAGGAAGTCAGACACACTGCAGAAAGAACAATTTGGCAGAGAGTTACCTCAGCCTGACACTGGCATTTGAACCTGGGACCTTCACTGCTTCTGCAAGCACATCTGTTCACCACGTGTGGTGGCTGTGATTAGCAGAGGTAGCAGACTTGGTTTTACAGCCTGGGAGTTCTGGTTATAAAAATATCTGATCTCAAGGTTTTTTAAACTGTCAAATGTCAAAGGTGATCACAGGAAGATTTCTCAGAGGGCTGAAATTGTTAATCCTGCATTACTAAAACTGATTCATTCCAGAGCCAGAAGGAGTCACTTTTGATGTAACCTGAACTTTACACTCTGGTTCCCAATACAAACTAGATTTGCCTTTTAAATCTATCTGGATGGCAGACATCTGGTTTTTGATGGAGTGCCATACCCAATTTTTTTTCAGGGGGTATAAACCAAAAAGAAATTTGCATTTGTGTTTTCAGCAAGGAGATGGAGTAAATAATGAAAAAGTTCAAAGTTACTGCATCAGTTGATCTTTTCAAACATGATCACTTTACACTTTAAAACATGCATTCCTCCACCACCCTCCCTGCAAACAGCAGACTTATGTTCCTCACCAGTAACAAAGGGTATACCATTGTAAAATCTTAAATAACAACACATAAAGACTGTAAAAATCTTAAATAACACCACAGTCCTATAAAATTGTGGGGTTTAGGATAACCAACTCTTTTTGAGCATCAGTAAGGTCAAAATATTAAATTTAATAACCTTAAACAGAACATGTATTAGAAATAATTTAAAAGTTCAATTGCAGATGTTCAGTAAATTAAAAACAGACATCAAAGGGCAAACACAACTAAGGGCAGAAAATCCAAATGTGGAAATAGATACGTATCCACCCAGCACTTGTGTGCAGCACATGGAACTGAGGCAAAGACAAGTATATTCCACAGGCACATGTATTGTTTGGAGTCCAAGCCCTGTTTTCAGACTGAGGAAATAAATCAGTAAATATGTTTACCTTGATCTTTAGCTCACTCTTAAAGAACACTCAGAGCATCTAATTTAACCAAAGCTCTTCAAACCAAAGGCTGCTGCTGGCTCTTAAGCATGTGAAGAAACAGTTGTACAACGTACGTCAGAAGAATCCAAGGCTGAACAGCTTGGCCTGAGCATCCCCCAGACTGCATTGAGCACTGCAGTAAAGCCAAGACTTTTCTTTCTATAGGCATTAATCCTTCCTAAGCCTGAGGGTCTGGGCAGGGAGGAGAAGGCAGTGCTGGGGCCTTAGGTTGATGCCAGTTCACAGCTCGAATTCCACGTTTGGAATTGCACCCTTCAGTTCCAATCAAAAGAGAAATTCCTCACATTCAGCCCAGGCTAATTACTTTTTTTTGCATGGACGAGACAGCCAAATTCATTCTGATGCACAAAAGGAGAAGAGTGATAGATGAGCAAAGTACATGCAGTAGAATGTTATGGATGGGTCTGAAAATCCAGCCAGAAACATACGTCGCTCCTTACATCTTAGCTGTTGCCAACAGTAACCACCTAATGCTGTCTGAGAGGCTGCAGTGATTTCATGTTCAAAGGGGAAGGCAAAGCCTCTGGGACCTCAGATCCCACACTGCTGTTACTGATGGCAACATGGAATTTTTAATGACTGGATAACATTCCTAGAGAAGGCAGTGATCATCTTCATCACATGGGATGTGTTCACTGCACGTGTCCCTAGCATCACAGAATCACTATGGTTGGAAAAGACCTCTGAGATCATTGAATCTAACCATCCACCTAACTCTACCATGCTCACCACTAAACCATGTTCCCAAGCACCACATCTACATGGTTTTTGAACTCTTCCAAGGATGGTGACTCCACCACCTCCCTGGGCAGCCTGTGCCAATGCCTCATAACCCTCTTGGTGAAGAAATTCCTCCTAATATCTAACCTGAACCTCTCCTGGAAGCTGCTCTCTCAGAAGGCTGTTCTACATAGACCATAATAATAGCATTTGTTATTCTACAAATACAAGAAAAAATATTCTTGCATGGTTTTGTGAGGTTATGTTTGGTGCATTTCCTACAGAAGGTAAATCATCTCACCAGCTCTCTCACAAGAAAGCTATAGCACATCTTTAAAGGAAGCACATATCGATCAAACTTCTGTCATAATTACAGACTCTTCAGAACACTATTTTCTGCCTTACTTGAAAAACAACACACTCTCCCAAACTCCTGAAGGCTGGCCTGGTAAAGGAGCTTTCTGCTGAAGGAAATGATCTTCCATTGCTGATCTTCAATTGCAGGGTATTTAAATTGTGATTTTACTTTTTCTGACTACCCTCTTTGCCCACCTCAAAGTTTAAAAAGCTTAATTTTACTAAATACTTAGAGCTCTTCTCTAGAGTACTCACATTATCATAGAATGCTTTGGGTTGGAAAAGACCTTTAAAAGTCATCTAGTCCAACTCCCCTGCAGTCAAGCAGTGGCATCTTCAGCTAGATCAGGTTGTTCAGAGCCCCAGGCAACCTGATCATGAGCATTAACAGTGATAAGGACTGATAACATGTGGATACTTCTGCATATTATTCTTTTATAAATGCAGGAGAGGTGTGACCAGTGACCAACACAAGTCATGCCCAAACCAGGTTACTACAGCACAGGTTCAAAGATGGAAGAGGAGGAAATTAATAGGTTAACCTAAGAGGTAATCTTCTATATAACATAAAGCTAAGAAGGACTATTTAGGGGTTTTAGACAACCCAAAATTATTACTGGAAGTTGCTCTAGCAAGTAGCTTTCTACCTAGTCGTTTAACTCACAAGAATCTTCTCTATCCTGAGGTGAAAAGTCTTCCCGAAGCGCAAAATACCTTAAAGCATTGTGGTTTTCCTTATTTCTTCCTTTTCCTCTACCTGAGGAGCTGTGCACTTCTGATTAAATTAAAAACCATAGCTTTGTGGGGTTTTCCCCTCAAAAATGCTAAAGTATAATTATAAGATGGGGGGGAATGACAAATTCACCCAAGGTCATTAATGTGCAAAATGCAAATTGTCTCCCATTTGTCAAAGACCCTGGGGAAGCCTAGAGATAATTGAAATGATAGATGAACAGAGGAGACTAACTGCTAATGGTCTGTATATCAATGCATCAATGTCACATTTATGAAGGGCTTTGGGAAATTATTTTAAACACTTCATCTCTAGCTGAAGTTTAGCCTACTTTTTCTTTTTAATGTTGAAAAAAATAATGATAAAGTTCAGTTTATAGTTACACAAGTGTAAATTTATGCTCAATAGCAAGATATTGGAATACTACTTATATTTGTGTCAGAAATGACCAAATTTCTCACTTCCAAGGGATTATTGGACATTAGGAAGAAGTTCCTCACCACAAGGGTGGTGGAATACTGGAACAGGTTGCCCAGGGAGGTGGTTGAGGCCCCATCCCTGGAGGCATTCAAGGCGAGGCTTGACAGGGCTCTGGGCAACCTGATCTAGTTGGGGATGTCCCTGCCCAGTGCAGGGGGTTTGGACTAGATGACCTCCAGAGGTCCCCTCCAACCCTAACCATTCTATGATTCTATGATTCTATGATTATGGTGCAAAAAAAAGCAATACATATTTCAGAGATAATCAGATATAGGACCAGGCCTCACCCTCAAAGCTTTTAAACTTTCCTTGCTGTGCTTCTCATTTCCTCTAGAATGTGAATAAATTGGAAAACCAGGGAATACACACAGCACTGATTCTCACACTTATCCATCTTCCTCCTATTTCTAGTTACAAACTTAAGTGCTTAGAGGTATTTCCAGATGTATTTATGGGGCACTGACCAAACAGGAACAGGGAGAGGAGAAAGGAAAAAACAGAGGTATTTCCTTTTTAAACAAACAAACAAAAAAACTGAAGTGAACCTTGGAGGTAACTTTGGGACAGTCCCACAGAAAAATCATATTTCTACTCTAAAAGAGGAAATACTAGAAACCAGTAAGTCACTCTACAGAGTCTTCTCCAAATTGTGTAGGTGTTGTGGTACATTAGTAAGTGACAGTGAGGACAAGACATCAGTAAAAAGGAACTTCTAATCATTTTAGTTGAATCTGCAAAATAGTTTGGGGGGAGTTTAGAGGGTTTCTTTATTATTATTATTCTTAGTTTTACTTTTCTCACCCCAGTATTTTTCTGCTATTCTTCCCACACAACAGGAAAGGGTCAGATGAAGGGAAATCAGTAGGGAACTGCAGGTTTTTTTCATAAAAAAAAAGCTTTCTTAGCAAAAAAGCAATAAGCCACCTCATCCCATTTAAGTGGCAGATAGGAGCACACTGAAACAGGGTGCATCATCACAGAGTCACCTGAATTAAACTCATTTTCATTCTCTCTCACTGAACAAAACCACACGAAGGGACAAGGAGAAGGGGTGAGTTTTTACCAGCAGCCTGTAGGATGGAGAGAGATTTGCTTCATCCAAAAATAGCACCACCACCTCTCAGCCTGTGGAAACATCAACTAATCTGGAAATTACATCTGGATTTCCCCAGAGTTGGAATAAGCTGGTTATACCTAAAACATACAACTGATTTCTGCTATTATAGGATTTGGCACACAAAGCAAACAAATGAAAAAGGCTCTCAGGAAAAACATCACTGTCTGAGAGGAAACTTTGCTGCTGTCTGAGAAAAGATAACACTGCAAGGAGAAAGTTCACACTAAGTTGTCTGCTCATTACCATTTACAACCACAAACATTTATTAAAAGAATCCAGAAGTTCCACCAAGCTACTGAGAAAACAAGAAGGGATTCCCATGTGTTAGAAGCAGTCTTCTGGATTACAAAACAGCACTGAGGAGAGAGCACTGAGATCTCAACTAGCTTCCCTTTGGATAATAACACATCTTGAGGCAAAACTGATAAGAAAGGTCAAAGTCATGCAAGAAAGGATCACCCACATCCATGTGTTGAGAACAAGAACTGGCAATAACTGACTGACTGTTCTAATAAAGGTTTGGGAATAAATACTCCAAAAAATCTCCATAGAAAAGGGTAAGTAAGTATCACTGGGTAGAACAAAATATGCAGTGCTTATTTTCAGAAGAAGGAAGGAGGAGAACAGATACCAGCAGTAAAAAAAACCCCAAGGTGTCTTACAAACTACAAGACATTCCTGGGAAGGAAGTCTGATCTGGATGTTCCAGTGGGTTGGGAAGGCCTGAAAACACACAAAACCAGTGTCTGATGCTGATTTGCTTATATACTTGTTCTTTCTCTTTCTCCACTGCTTTTTAAAGCCTTCATTTTCTCTGCTGGTCTTCCTTGGGGTGAGCTCAAACTAGCCACTCTAAAACCAGAAAAGAAACCTCTTGCCTTAATGAACACAATTTTCTCCTTTGGTCTACTATTACACATGTACTAATTGGTGAATAAGAACGGGAGCAGAAGTGCTCCCTCCCTGAGGCCTCAGAGCTGCCCCTTCCCTCCCCACATCCTTCCCTCAAGAAAGGAGCACAGAGAAGAGAGAGGAAAAAGGTCTCCACCGAAGAGTAGAAGCTCCAGTAAAGAAATAAAGTTGAGCTTTATAGAAACCTTTAACTTTCCAGTGAAGTTGTTTCTCTAAGCATCTCAGTTCTGTTGCTTTCCATCTGTCGTGAATTTCTACCTGGGGCTTCACAGAGACACTAAAGGAGGTAAAAACCTGGCCTTTTACAGATTTTCAGGGGAACATTAACTCTCTATCACTGTGGAGTCCAGTACTATGTAACAGAAAAGAGCTATCAGTCAGTCATTTTCACCTTGCAGGGGTACCAAGAGGCTCACTTAATGACTCTTTGCCAAGTGCTGCCTCTCTCCACTGTTGTTGTTATAGCTTACTAAGCAGCCAATTAATAAAACATTTAATTCCTCCATTTGCTGAAGCACATTTGTTCTGCTAGATTTTAATTTTTTGAATGAGTGAAACACCAGTAAGATAATTTACATGAGTTAATGATACAGCACGAGTTAACTGATCAGTTATTCTGCATCAGGAGTTATCTATTTGCAGGGAACAATTTAGACACAGCCTTTCAGGGACATAATTACTTGCAATACCAGCAAGTAATCTCAGCACACACTGTCATTTTGATTTTTTTTTCGTGTTTCACAGGTGTATCTCTCCCAAAGTCGTAACTGAAAGCAGATTACCTGCCACATCCACAGGGAAAGATGGGGGGGAAGCATCTCTCCAGCAACAACTTGGGATTTCTGGCTGAAATTCCCCTCTTAGTTGAGCCATGCTGTTTCTGCTAACAAAGCCTTGCCAAAACCCTAGGAAAAATGTGCCTCTTTGTAGAGTTAAGCTCTCCTCATGTCACATCCTCCACTTACTTTCCTCTTATTTCATTAAGATTGTGAGTTATATACACACAAACCGTTCATTTCCGATACTTGCTACGGAAATGCTGCAAACCCAGAAGATGTCACAGTCATTTCTTTTACAGCTTTTCTTGCTGTAGAGACATTCCTATTGCAGAATAATTGAGACAGTAATTTAATCACAGGGTTTAGAGGTCCAGCAAATGTTACATTTACATAATGTCAGTCTTTCAGCAGATAATTTGGTCCTTTGCATGTGTTAAAAGACGACATGGCTTGTTAAGATCATCTTTAACCCAACAGATGAATGGCTGGGTTGTTAATCCACCATAGATTTCTAATTTTCCTAAGGATGATTAGAAAATTCTATTTAAGAGTAAATTCAGGAGCACCTTCAGTCCATCAGAATGACAAATCAATCAAAGAGATTATCAAATCTCAGAGACTAGCAATTGCCATATAATAGTCATAAGTCCTTGCTACACAGTAAATATCAAAACTTCCCTTCTAGAAATACTCCATTAGTTAATATTTTGCTTATGCCTGCTTTGAGTACATTATTAAAATGTGCCTCATAACAAGCTTTATAATATTCTTGTAGGAATGTTTTGTCATTTGGAAATGTAATATTCTTCTTTCTCTTCTCAAATGCTGCTTAAGGGAAGGAAATAGGATGTAAGAAATAGGATTTTGCTTTGGTGTGGTAATGCTACTATCCTGGACCCCCAAAAGATAAAAGGTGGGAAATGATTATTACTCAGAGAAATAGCAAGTCTGTACAAGTGATTTCTCAGAGTACTATTGCATATTTAAATTTGGAAGAATAATAACCTAGTCAAGCAGCATCCAGGGAGCCTTAACACTGAATACTTCCAATTGATACTGTAGTTTTACACTTCCATTTTGAAGTTGCACATTCTATCCTTGCCACTTACATTAAAATTGAAATCTTCCTTTTAACTAACACTTGTACAAGACCAGGATTTTACAGCAGAGAAACTGTTGCAGCATCTGGCCAGCCCATGCCACTGTAGGATACTCCTCTATTTTCCTTTGCCTCACTTGTCTGGTTTAAAATAGATAGCCACAGCCAAAATCAATAAGCCAAAAATGACACCTAGAGCTGATAGCACATTTTGATCATTTACTTGTATCTTGGAACAATTTCAGCACCTTTTAAAATAGAAATGTGTTTACCTAGAGGACAAATTCATACAGTCTTCTATCAATGAAATCTATAATAGGCACCAAGAGCAAGGGTCTGAAAGAAGCAGGAGAGCAAGGCAGCAGAACAATATGAGAAGAGAGATGCTCATTATTCTCTTTAATCCACTCAATTGACAGTTGTTACCAGTCCTACTTCTCCAGCACAGAGAAACACTCACTTTCTCTCCTGGCATGAGATTTGGAAAGGATCATATTTCATTTCTAAAACAATTTTATTCTGTCTTCTCATACTCTTAGTAATAAATGAAAGCACTGCCCCTTCCCCTGTATTTGTGTGGCATCCTCTCACTGCAGGGTATGGGAGAGCCAGGTGTAGTCCATGCTGCAGGCTGAGAAGACCTAATTTGAGTTGTGATACAAAGGACAGTTCAAGGGAAGGGAAGCTACAGAGGCCTTGTAATACAAAATTGAGAACAAAACATACAAACTTCAAGTCAGTAGTTTGCAATCTCTATCCTTTATGAATTACTTTTTATTTATTAAAGTAACTGAATGGGGTTTTTCCATTCATGATTTGTTTTAAAAACTAAAGCCAAACAACATTTCTGGTAGTGCAAGTTCGGGCTGAGGACTCCAGAAAAATAAGGAAGCCCTAACCTCTTCTTGGTGTAAGACAATTGTGTGTCATCTTAGCAATGAAAACATAAAATTGGTTCATTTATATTAATATTTAGATGATGAAGTCTTAAAACCATCAGATTTAAATCACACAGAGATTTAATTACCACTAAGGTTAAAAAAAGGATTATTTGCTATTGATACTTAATCACAGCGAGTTCCAAATTTAGAGTGAAGATGTAGCATCTACAGGCAATTCAGAATGCATTAATAAGTTTCTCAGCCCAGTGATAAAATTCCAAGCTCAAGATACTTCCTTTGTATATTTTTAATACCATTTGTACTACAGCACTAAGACTGGGTGACTCATCACCAAATATACCTCCTTATTCAGTTGCTAAGTCCTTAAGGCAATAGCCTACCAACAAGAGGCTGGATTTCCTTGAGTCAGAAGGTCCCACCAGCTAACCCCTTTGACAAATGGACCTCCAACTCTATTACAAGAAAGCAGTGAGAAATTCTAGAAGTTACTCCAAACTGTTCTCCTGAGTCCCTCTCTAGGTAAGTGAGAATCCAACAACCAGCTCTGAGGAATATATGTATGTATGGCTAGGCTTCGTGAACGAAGATCCAGGGAGGGCTCCACCCACGCTCCTCATCAGCGCCTTTTCCAAGCGCGCTGATAAAAAGAGGATAGCAGATAGCACCCTCGAGCCTGTGCCATGGATTTTTTTTTGGGTGAGACACAGCATGCGCAGAGCTGGACCCGTCCTTTAGTCCTAAGGTTCATCTGCCAGGGCCTAGCAAGCTTGGACGCTGGCAGCCAAGTCCTTAGGACGAAGGTTTTATTAGAGTGTCCTTCTCTTAGATGGAAGGCCTCACAGGGCTAAACGAGCTCCATCTGCCCGGGTTTGGAATCAGAGTTGTCCTTCTCCTAGGATGACTGCCAGAAGGCTAATGAGCTCATCCTACCCATACAAGGATTATAGGAACATGGGTATCACTCCCCACACTTTACCATGGGCAATGAGTTTAATGCTCCCTCTGCTGTGGGCGCAGTTATCACACCAGGGGCCACAGGAGACCCCAAGTGATTTTCAGACTGTGCCTGTCTGAGGAATAAATGCCACAGCAATTTGTGGAGGCTATTATAATTGTATCAGTGGCTTCTTCAATGTCATAGCCATGGTTAAGCATCCTTCAGTGACAACAGTCAGTGAGCTTAACTCCAAAGCAAAGCCTTAACCAGAATAAGCATACACACAATATGCTTACAAAATGAAGAAGAAAATACAATCTTAATAGGTCAGATTTACTTCATGGTGAATATCTACTCAATAGGGACACATACAACACTCCAATTTGTATCTTAACCCTAGTAAAGCCATTAAAGGGAAAGATGTGGATATCAAATACTCTATCTGTATTCTCTAGTGTATTGACACTGCACAGTACAGCATGACAGCGAAGATTTCACCACTCTAACTTTGCAAATTCACCTCATTCAGTGCCAGGAATAAGGAACTACTTTGGTTTCTGGTACCAGAGTGTCATATAACCTCTTCCTCTTGCTGTAAGGAGGATTCATGCAGTGCACAGCTAAGCACTGCCTGTATGATGTGTAGGTTGATTCTTACACACAGGTTACAGATTTAATTTGCTCTTTACTAAAGCCTCCAAACTTGGCAGTAGGAAGAGACTGCACAATCACCCAAATAACTGGAGAGACTTAAGACTAGACAGTAGAGCAGTGGCAAAAGCCTCAGGAGGGATCACACAGATGTTTCCCAATGTTAAGCATCAACTATTTGCAACCCCAACTATTAAACAAGAAACTAATTGATACAAGTCCTCACCCAGTGCAAAAGGGGAGTACTTTAGTGACTGGATGTGTAAAACATCTCACCTGCTTGCAGTGCCCTGCACAAGGCTCGTGAGTCTGTGGGCTGGCATCAGGGCAAAGTCTGGAAGATGTCAGGCTCAAATGGGCAAGAAGACAAACAACACCTGTGATTTAATTAGGCCACAACTTTATTAACCTATTTCTTCAGGGAACTCCTGGTGATAGCTCACACAGTACAGACCATGATTCATTTTTTAATCATTTCTGTCTGGTAAAGAGCTGTGTCAATGTTTCCCTCCCTCCTCCTCTACATAGCTGAATTCCTCTGAGAAATATCAGAGGGATCTAGGTGTGGGGAGCGTCTTTACTATTATCAACTCCATGCTGTTACCCCACTTCTTTGTAAGGACAACCTTGCTTCCCCAGGGAAGAAGTACTTGCACAGGCAACCTGCAGGTATCACATAGTCTTTCAGCTCCAACTGAGTTTGGAGATAATTAACAGTTCCCTCTACAGAATTTCCCACTGGGAAGGTAGACATTAATATATTAAAAAAAAAAAATCACATAAACTACAATATTTAGATGGCAATTATGCATTCACATCACTTCTGGCCTTGTCACCACCTGAAGGGCAGGTCTGATAAACCCTGGGAAGTTCCCCAGCTGGATTTCCCTTGTCAAACCCCAAGTGAATTTTGTTTATGTGCAGAACAAACTTCAAAGGGCTCCTCCTGGAGGGAATTAGCCCATCTGGATTTGTGTTGGCCAACCAAGAATTGTTTTACCTTTGAGGTACAGCTGCAGATTTCCAGGGGAATTGCCTGTCCATTTGAAGACCCAAAACACAGTAGAACCAAACATTAGCTCTCATCATCATCTTTGTTTGTAGAAAGGCTACAACGCAAGACACATTCAGCTGAAGATATGACAATCAGCTTTTATGGCCCTTGCAACTTTTGGACCAAGTACTCTGCAGGCAGAGCTCCAAAGACTTCACAGAGTTACACCAAGAGAGAACATGTTAATTGTCTGCCAAGAGCATAAAAAAGAAGAGGGAAAAAAACCCCAAACACATTCTTGTTATTGTTGTTGGAAAGCAAATGACAAGCAATTCATTAATGCACTGTAATTCAGTGCAATTTATTGGTTGATTTGCTGTGAGGGATTTTAGCTCCATACTAATAGACAGCCTATAAAAAGAATGCAAATTCAGTAATGCAGGTCTAAATGAATGAGAAATAACATTTTTCTCACAGTTTGCAAGAAATTAACCTTTAAGGTCTTCCTATGCTTTGGGAACAGCACTTGGCCAAAAGCTCTTACAGTAATAAAGCAGTGACCCAGAGAACAGAAGAAATGTCAGAGTGAAATGATAACAGCAAGCCTATTTGCCAGAAAGTGGTAATTTATAAGATTTTAATTTGAGATCATCACAGGGGGTCAGCCTTATCAAATAATTCAAAAATGTAGGGCACAATTATAGCCCTTGAAGGGTGGCTCTGCTCCCAAATGGGACTGGAAAAATGGCATGTTTATTACTTCTAAATGATTTCTTTATCAGATCTATTGAGTTTACAAAGTGAAATGGTAATGGGACAGGTTTGCTTTTTGCTCTCTCCAGTTATTACACTTGTGTAGCTCACTGATTTCAGCAGTTCCTTCTGATTTGCATGAGCCTAAAAGGAAAATCAGACCCCCTCAGTTTCTCACCTCTCTGCTTAAAAGTTCTGCAGAGCCGAATTATGTCCTTGTTGTTCCCTCTGTCACCAAAAGCTTTCAACAAATTTTCACATTTCTAAGCTAACTGGAATGTAAAAAAACCCAATTCTTTCAATAATAAGGAAAATAAACTACAATCAACCTCTCACTTCAGGCAAATTCCTTGGGTGGGGGCAGTGAGTGAAGCTCCATGACAATCAGTGGAGTTCACTAATGCACAGCCTTCCCTACAGCACTGTCTCTGGGCTTTGTTGGCTAAGAGCAGAAGGAGAACAGACATTTAACAGGATTTTTTTTTAAATCACCCTGCTCAAATCAGTAAGTGTGAAATGCTAATACCTGTCTAGAGCACAGAAACAAACTTAATTCCAGGGAAGCAAGAGAATGAGACAAGAAAAAAGTGAGCAAGGCTCACTAGCTCAAGACAAGTGTTTGCTCCACCATTGTCTGTGCAGAGGAATGGAGCCAGGGATGTTGTTTATGTGCAGGAGGGACCTTGCCTGTCAATAGCAGACACAGAGTCAATTCTATATTGCTGCTGCTGTCCTATCCATCCTGTTCTGTCTTGAAAACTTGGATCTTTGCTTCTTTTTCCTTTAAACTACAAGGAAAGTTATAAAGGCTGAAGAAGTCCTTCCTCCTCTCTTTGGCAAAACAAGCTGTACATAAAGAACAAACCCATCAAGAACAATTGGCTTTTTCTCCTTTCCATTACACAGCTTGGAAACAATCAGGGTTTGAATAAATCAGCCTTAAACACAAGGCAAGTGAGAAGATGACATGAAACATCTCCATAGTCTCCACTCAAAACAGGCTCATATTCTAGTTCTGTTACCTGATTTATTTAATAACTGTACTCAATAATTACATTTCCACAGTAATTATGCCTTTTGACACTCTTCTGCTGTCAGAACCTTCTGTAAGCTAGCATATGCACCCACAAAACTCAATATTGGCATGCAAACAGATGATCAGAACAGACTCAGGTCTGTAGTTATCCTAGAAATTGTCATGGACTAATCCTTAGAACACAGATTTCATGGGATTACTGAACATCACAATTTCAACAAGTAAAACTTTGCTGTTATGTCAAAATACTTTTAAATTGCTCTCATCTTCTCCAAGGTATATTCTTAAGAAAGGGAATAACTGGGCAACTCTCTAGACTGAAGAGCTGGTGGCATTGTCTGAGGGGTGACAGCTAAAGCCAAAGAAGCATAACATTAAAATATAATACCTTTCATTATAAAACAAAGTAGGAGATATGCAACAAATTATTCCTTACAGATAATTTGTTGCTTAATAGCCTGAAGCAATACCAAGGGCTGTTAGACCTGATAAGCCAGTCCTTAACCAGAGTAACCATCTATACACTGGGATTAATGCTATCATAAAGTCCAAGCAATGGTTTATAACTTAAATATTGGCAGTAGGAACCAATTTTCCATCTCTTGGCTAGCAGAATATCTTACATTAAGTAAATCATAATTCAAAAGCAAGGAGGGAAGGGGGGAAGAAAAACTCCAGCCCTCCAGATGAATAGGCTTCACTTATAGTATGTGTGTTTGAAAATATGTAATTACATGTCAGGAAACAGAACATGAAGTAATGCACTGAAAACAACTTTCTGCTCTTTTCTCCCAGGTTGAGGCAGTGTTCAGAAAGCATTTTAAAGGCTGATGCATGTGGCTTAGCAGACAGAAGAATAAGTCTGCTTTTAGGAGGCAAATGCCTGGCAGTACGTGCTTGGTCACAAATGCACATGTAATAACTGGAGATATTCCAGAGAAAGCTGATAGTTGGTCTAATAACCTACCGACAAAAATAGTCTGAAAAACACATCCTCTTTAATGGTACCTATCTCTTCAAAGCTTCAATGGACAGCAGGCCAAACCTCTTGAAAGGCAAAGTGTGAAAACCTGAAGGTTGACAGCAAAAATAAGTCAAAATGACCCCGAGCTCAGTCCTAATAAACACTATTCAAAGCTTTTAAGAAACTCCATTGGGGTGCCAAATCCCACAATAGCAAGTTAGCTCATTAAATTTTTAACATCCAACTTCTGATCCAGAGCGGAAAAAACCTCAGAAATCATTTCTCTCTTCATGTACCACACTCAAGTTTCTAGATGGCTCTAGAGCAGATGCAAGTTCAGAAGCAGCAAGGGCTGGATTCCTATTTGAACAGCTTGCTTTTCCTTACTAAGGATCAAAACCAGGTTAATTAATACTAGGACTATCTTTTAAGTATAACCTTTGCAATGAAAGCACAGTATGTTTCAATTAGCACATCTGAGTATTTTGTGTCTTTGCTTGCACTGGAGAGGGAGTTGGCAGCTCTTGCACCATTTGATTTTATCCCTAGTGCCTCCCTGGACAGTACTTGCACTGGAGTCTGTTTGTGATCAGGGCTTCTATGTACTGCTGGGCTATGAAAACAAAACAAAAAAATAATTTTTTTTTTTCCCTTTGCTACTGTAAGTTAAAAAAAATAATCAAACACATTTTAACTAGGAAGCTTTCAGAAAACATAGCGGTCTTTTGGCTTTTTCACACCTTGTGCATCATCTTGCTTCCTCCTTCTTATGTGGTTACATTACTCTTGCAAACCAACAATGAGTGTGGAAAATACTTATTATTGGATATATTTTCTCCATACAGCTCATCAGAGGATTGTGAAAAGTGCCTGTGTGTAGGGAGGGTGAAAGCAAAGTGTAATTACTCCTGCATGATCTGTTTAGCTCAGAATTTGGACACTAGTCCCTGCCATGACATTTTCATTTTCCTGGATACACAGCTGGATTCTAATCTCATCTGTGCTGCTTTAAGAGCAGGAGGATCAGGGAGCTTCCCCCCCCCCCCCCCCCCCCCCCCCCCCCCCCCGTGTTGGACNNCCCCGCCATGTATGGCTTGGTAAGAGCAAGCAGGAATTAGGCCTGTAACCCTTGATCATTCATTCTGGTTCACCTCTTCCATGTAACAGTAGCTGTCAAAAAGATTTTGGGAAACTGTCAATCTCCAGGAAGAGATAAAATCTTGATTAATAAAAATAATTTGAATCTGAGTTTGTTCTCTTGGAAAGA
Organism: Bucco capensis; assembly: GCA_013396975.1. Lineage (NCBI taxonomy): Eukaryota > Metazoa > Chordata > Aves > Piciformes > Bucconidae > Bucco > Bucco capensis. Next base: position 833,657 of record VWZO01014660.1, read on the forward strand.
GAGGTCATTGGCACTGTGGTGTCAAGAAGCCAATATTTCTCAAATGTGTGGTATTCTTAGGGGAAATCAAAGCCATGTCTGTACAGAGACTCCTGCCAAGTGAGCTAACAACTCCATTTAACAAAACAAAATCATCCTGATGCTCTGAAGAACTCTTTCCTCAACAGATACAAAATAATCAAAGCAAAATGCAGACCAAAGCAAAATTATCTCCATGATCAAATCAGAAGCTGAGGACCAAACTCTTTGTGTTTTGAGGGAGGGGACTGGATGTGGCAGAGTTTTGCTTTTAACAAGCAAAAAAGAGGAATGGAAATGATCAACAGTGAAAACTCAGTTATCTGAGCTTCTGTTCAGCTGTTCCATGATTTACTGAGAAGTTGATTAGCAGATTTGAGTCTACAGCTCTGCTCCAAACTGAGAAAGCCAAAAGAGACTCTGTAGGAGTTGAGATGATCTTACTCAGCCTGAATGTCCCTTTATTTGCACTACTGCAGCCAGCTCATCCAAAATCAGCTAAAGGTTTGATGCAAGGGTAGCAGTGACCTGATTACTCCACCTGGATGGGCAAATCTGCAAAACATCACTGGCCTTGGCAACTTTAATTCATAATACCTTCCAAAAACAAAGCCCACCCAGAGAGGGCATTCCCATACAGGGCTCAGCAAGCTTTTCTGGATGCTAAAGAGCCTTTCCATCTCTGACTGGTCATGCTGTTTGCAAAGGCCTGCAGTGAAAGGACAAGGGGCAATGGTTTTAAACTGGAGAGGAGTAGATTTAAATTGGACATTAGGAAGAAGTTCCTCACTATGAGGGTGGTGGAACACTGGAACAGGTTGCCCAGGGAGGTGGTTGAGGCCCCATCCCTGGAGGCATTCAAGGCGAGGCTTGACAGGGCTCTGGGCAACCTGATCTAGTTGGGGATGTCCCTGCCCAGTGCAGGGGGGTTGGACTAGATGACCTCCAGAGGTCCCTTCCAACCCTAACCATTCTATGATTCTATGCTTTTATACCAGTACAATGCACAGGTGACAAGGTGGTGAAGTATCCCAGCAGTTAGCGGATCACAGAATGGTGGGGGTTGGAAGGGGCCTCTGGAGACCACCTAGTCCACTCCCCCTGATACAGCAGGTTCTCAGTCTTCTCCATGCTAAACAGATCTAGGTCTGTCAGCCTTTCCTCATAAGAGAGATGCATGAAGGTATCACAGAATATTAGGGGTTGGAAGGCACCTCTGGAGACCATCTAGTCCAACTCCTCTACTACAGCATGTTCCCAGTCTTCTCCATCCTAAAGAGACCAAAGTCTCTCAGTCTTTCCTCATAGGAGAGATGCATCCACATGGAACACTGTCAGTTTTTAAACTTGTTATGAATTTCATGTAGATACAGAGACTTTTGCTCCGAATTTTATCTGGACGATCTACACCAAGGCTCCAGCCAAGGCAATGCAGCATCAGTGAGCATGGAGAGTGGCTTTAGTACTCTGAATCCTCAGATTGAAACCTCAAATGCCTTGGCATTAAGTTTTCCTTCTTCAAGATATCAGAGGCTTTGCCTAAGAAGAAAATAAGTCAAGATCCATTTTGGGATGCAATGAAGCTGTGCTTCCACCCATCTGAGCATGTGTATATGTTGCAGATAACTAACTAGCTACATGACAACATGCATTGGAGATGAAACCAAGGCAAATGCCAGCATGATATATTGTGTCAGTAACATCAAAGGAGAAGGGGAGGGGAAGTGAGTGTGAAAATCAGAGTGCTTGGGAAAGAAAGCTAATTTTGAGTTTGATGTGCACGAGTGACACTCATTAAAAATTGACGAGTGCATGTGAGAGGATGCCACCTGGGATTATGCAACTGCTAATTAACATTTAACACCATTTTCTAACCTTATAAAATATTCTTAGCCTGCTGAAGGCTTCTTCATAACAAGCACAATCACACACACACACACAAAAAGAAAAACATATTACCCAGCACCTAGCAACAGCAAATAGAATGGGAAAACTTTATGAACTTTTTAAACCAATGCAGGAGACATAAAGGGGTGGCTTAAGGGGACCCTGCCAAGGCAACAGAGGTTATCAACAGGTGAACACCTGTCTGTGCCCAGCAAAGGGACACAGGAGCAAAGGGACACAACACTGGTTACAGGTACTGCCGGGTGAAGATACCTCCTGGTGCAGAGGTCCTGCCAGGCTCCCACCATCCTGCTGCTTTCACAGCAGTGCTTATGTTCCTGCCCAGAGGATTCCCTGGACTTTCACAGAATCACAGAAACACAGAATGTTAGGGGTTGGAAGGGAGCTCTGGAGATCATCTAGTCCACCCCCCCCTGCCAGAGCAGGAGAACCTAAAGCAGGTTGCACAGGATAGTGTCCAGACAGGTTTTGAGTATCTCCAGAGATTGAGACTCAACCACCTCCCTGGGCAGTCTTTTCTAGAATCATTTACAGTGGAAAAGACCTTCAAGGATCATGCAGCCCAACATTTAACCCAGCACTGTCAAGTCCACCATGTCCCTAAGCCAGGTCAACACATCTTTTAAATACCTCAAGCACATATTAATATTAAATGAATATAAACTCCAGCATGTATGAATATTCAATATTTTCCAGCACAGAACCAGGTATCACCCTGAATGACACACTCCTACTTACTGTCAGCCACAACTGAGAGCAGTAAGTGAGGTCTCTCACCCTTGAGATTTTAGCATGAGCTTTGCAATAGCTGCTAATTTCCCCCTCAAAAAATCCTGTTTCCTGAATTCATGCCACTACCCAACAACTGAATCCTGCTTTCTAGCCCTTTTTTGTAACAGTAGGCAGAGGCAATACAGACTCTAAGGCACCCAGTATCTGTCCTTGTTGTAAGTACACATGGCATAGGGGTCCCAAAATAGCAATTTTGAGAAGCTGGGGAGGAAGTACCAGAGAAGAGAGGAGAACAACTGAAAAGAACAGGAGAAAGAAAGGGAGAAAGTGGACAGAAAGCAGCTGAGATGATGATCTGAGCCTAGGCAAACAGCTCATCATCATGAGATGAGAGAGGCACATTTGCTGATCAAGCACAAAGTTTAAAGGAGCTTGGGAACTTGCACTTTAAAAACCTAAGCCCAAAGCAGCAAAGTTTAGAGATGACATTTGGGCTTGTCTACTTTATGCTGTGTGTTTACATTGTGCATTTCATCGTTTCAACAAAGAAAGGAGACCAGACAGACAAAGGCAAACAGAGTTGGCTTTTAGAGCACCCAAGGTAGAGACATCTCAGCAGACCTCCCTGTGTAACAATATGGTTCTTTACAGTTACAAGACACTTATATAAACCCAGGAGCCTTCCAGACTTTTATGTGTCCCAGAAAGTGGTTTTTTAGGAGATCGACATCTAATGGCCTATGTGTACACTGTGACTTTATGAAAAAAAGATGGCCCCATGATATCTTAGAGATGGCTCCAATTGCAGAATGCTGACAGATTTAGATAGACTTTAATTAATACATTGGTATTCACAGAGCATGCCCAGGAGGATTCTTGTGTCTTTCTTCACATGCTTCTAGATGAACTTGCTAATTGAATGGTTAAATGCTTTCTACAAAAGCAGGATAGAGATTCTCCCTCTCTTCACTGGGAAAAGAGAATGGGATTAACTCTTACAAATAATCCTCCACCTCAATCAACAAATCTCTTACAACAGAGTAATATCTCCAGCACTTTCAGATATGTTGCAATTTAATCAGGTTTCCTTAAGTTTCACAGATACCAACAGCTTTTGAAGTCATGTAATTTACTGAGGTAATGTAATTTATCTACACCCAAAAGATGTGACATGTTGCCTTGCAGTTCTCTGCTATAATTAATAACTACTATGGTACTTCAATCCTGGGGAGTGGAGGACACCACGCATTCAGCAAGACTGAGCACACAGAAAACTATAAAGGATGCTTCTCCAAAGGAGAAGTATAAAAGAGGAAAGAAAATGGTCTCAGTATAAGCAGCAGTGATGTTCCAGCTACAACAGGAGACAACATGAAAGACCAAGTCCAAGACAAGACAGTCAAGGGGCAAGCAGCATTAGTTAATGGCTGGGCAGACATGGTACTGAAGCAAAGCAGAGAACTGGAAGAAAATCAGTTTTTAAATAAAAGGAGAGTTGGGTTTTTTTCCTTACAGAATTTGAAGCAGTGTTCCAGGTGTTCTGCTTGGGACTGTCCACGTGTCCAGCCACAGCTCCTGCCCCTTTTGCAGGGACAGGGACAGCTCTGATGTTCCTTGAGCTGCACATCCAAAGGGAAAGGCTATAGCCTGTACAAATTCCACAGCAGATATAGTCTCCAAATAGAAGATGAGAGGGATGTCAACATATGGAAGAAGAATGATGGATGTCTGTGATAAATATTCTGTCTGTGAACAAGAATATTTTCCTTTCTATGGCTGAATTCCAAAAATCCCCTGCTGTACTACAGGAAGGAGGTTGCTGGACTAAATGAGAGCACTTGGTCAGACCCAGGGCAGCACTGTGCTTCCTGACCAGCATCTAGAGTTATTTCAGAGTGTGCCTGCCCTCCAGTTTGGATTTACAAATCCCAGATATTATGCTGGCTTCCTTCTGATGAATTGCAAAACCTACACTGAATAAATTGAGAGAATGAAGCTTAGGGTTTTATTTTATTTCATTTTTTATGATTATTTTTTATCATTAAACATCATTGTTTTAAAAATTTAAAAAGCATGGCTTTTTTTTTTTTCTGAAAGAGTCCCTGTTTAAAATGTTAAAATATGCTTTCACATAAAGAGAGACTTATTTTGCAGAAAATCCAGAGAGATAAAGCTTACTGATTGCCATGAACTGTCATCTTCCTAAGGAAAAGAAAACAAAAAAGATCAAACACAGACTTTAAAATCTGCCCAAAGCTTCTAACCCTTAAGCTAATAAAAGAAAAACAGTAAATCAGCTTTAAAAACACACTACCCCAAACTTCACATTCCTAGAAAAGCATGGATCTGAAAATTATTACACCCCAAATATGAAGTTAGAGAAAAAAATAAAGACCCTATCTTATCTGCCAGAAGGAAATGGAGCAATTAAAGACAAGAAACAGGCTTGAAAAGCCTAGTCAGAGAATGGGGGAGTAGGTGATTTTGATTGCCAGCATGCAAATGAGGAAGGATATAGATAAATGACATGCAGGGAAGAGATTGATTTTATTTACTTATTTATTTTTAAATCCTTCCAACACAGGAACTTTCTGTTTTTACTGTAAAGATTTTAGGGTCTGTCTTATTTCCTTCTCTGTTTTCTAAGCATTTGAGGACAGAAAACCACTGAGAGTGAGTTTGAGGACACACACAGAGCAGGTGGCTTGTTTTGTTTATGTTTATTGTCAACAGCTGATCACATAACAGATTCTTATATTTGTCTATACTTTATTTATGTTTCTATCTGTACCCGGGGGCAAACCAAAACCCAAAGAGAAGGTTTTGCTGTAGTAAAGAGTTGATTACTTGGCTCACCATGTTTGTCATCTGCCTCAAGGGGCACCAAATCCAAGATCTTCTGGAATAATGAATTCAGAGAGCTACAACTGCAAGGCAAGTATGATCAAATCCACAACCAGCAGAAATGGTAACATGGATTTACTGTAACCCACAGGAAACCAGAAAAATCACATTCACTGGGGGGAAAAAACCCAGCACCTTCTCAATAACACTGGGGAGGCATCACTGACTCATCTGCTTCCTGCTAGCTTTACCTTGGGTTTACTTGCAGTTAACACCACAACAGTCTGTCAGAAATTCCCATTACTGTAGGAAGAGGAAATGGCTTCCAGTTGCACCAGGAGAGGTTCAGATTGGCTATTAGGAAGAATTTCTTCACCCAGAGGGTTATCAGCCATTGGCATAGGTTGCCCAGGGAGGTGGTGGAGTCACCATCCCTGGAAGAGTTCAAAAACCATGCAGATCTGATGCTTGGGGACATGGTTTAGTGGGAAGCATGGGAGTGTTGGGTGGATGGTTGGACATGATGATCTCAGAGGTCTTTTCCAACCATAATGATTCTATGATATTTCATGGTGGATGTCTTGTAGCAAACTAGCATTCTCAAGAGGAAAACCAATTTGAATTTTCAACTCTTCAAGAGGAAAAGTAGGTACTACATCAAAAGTGTGACTCCCACCTCCTAAAAAATTAAAGTAATACTAAAATCACAACATGATGAATTTATAAGTAGTAGGTTATAGAAAATTGTGAAGAAAACTTTTTTCCTGTTTTCACTAAGAAGCTACAGAAAATGAAGCCAAGGTGTTTTCTACAAAAATTAGACACCAGGGATAATTTTCATTTTGTTTCCAATCACTGTGCCTTATAATCTCCCTTATATTTACAACTAGTACTATAGACAGGAGGGTGAGAGCTGAAACCCTCCCTGCTTTCCCTCTTCACCAACAAAAAGTCAGCTTGATCTTTGCCAATGCCAAAGGACTCTTACTACAACTCACTCAACTTTTCACTATAATAAACTTTGTTGCAAGCAGGGGAAAAGCAAAATTGTTCTCTCCTTGGCCTGTAGATAGTATTTTATGGAAGAAAATCAGGCATAGATCCACAGATGCCCATGGATACCCAGCAGTGATGATAGCCCCACAGCCCCTGAAACCAAGTATGGGTCGCCTTAAAGTTTGCTTACGAGGTCTTACCCACCCTTGATTTCTGGAGCCATGGGGACCAGCTTTGGGGAGCTGCTGCATCTCTGTGGAAGCCAGCATGGGGTGAAGATGATGAGTGGGACATCTGTCTGCACTGCATCCATATGGATTGATGATAAAACAAAGGGGTTTTGGCCAAGAAACACATATGCCTGATCTAATGACTTACATTTCCTGCACAACATTCCTCTTACATCATTTGTACTGTCTCTGCTTCACTTTGCTGGGACTAATAAACATTCCACACTTACTCTGCAATGTATTTTCTCCCTGTAACACAGTCTACTTGCTATTAGCATGTAAACTGCACACTTGCCAGTCAGGCCAACCTCATCAATCTTGTCCAAGGCAGAAGAGCTTGTACCTTCTTACAATATTACTGGGATTGCACTTTTAAGTTATTCATCCATTTACTTGGAGGGGGTAGGGAATCATACAGATTTCATCTCTAGACTTCAAAAATAGGACATATTAATGGGAAAAAAAAGGATTACTAGAGTTATTTTTAAACTCACACTTGGATTTTTTAACCCAGAGGAATCCATTTTTATGTCTCCCAGAAGAATATACTACAATTTCATCCCTGCTTTGAATTAAGAAAGCAGAATGAAGGAATTATGAGTTGTACAATAACTATCAAACCTATGCCTTAGATTTCTGTGTTTATGCTCTCTCCCAATAATGACTAGCAACTCACCCCCTGAGGAGCAGAATAAATTAAGCATGTACCATATTAACACAACTTCTTATTCTGGGGCTGACATCAATATTCCTGCATGTCCCTGCACTGCATGGAGAAGATGATGCCTTGAAGAAGGCTCTAACCACAGGCTGCCAGAATGCCCTAGGAGAGAGGTAGTGTCTGCTGGGAAGAGTTTACAGCTGAAACACGATAAGGGAAGAGAGTACCCAAAGTGTCCCTGATGATCACAGTCTGACCTGGTTCAGCATCCTGGCTGGCTGATGGCTTGGGAAATCAACACATCAGGACAGAAAATGAAGAGGTTCTCTCCTCTCTTCATATTCTGTTGGGATCTTCAAAGACAAAAATGGCATCTGGGCCACAGGCTACAAGCATTACTGATGGATGGGCACAGGATTTTTTCTAGTCCATCTGAACTCATTTGTCCTTTTTAGGGGGCTCCCCATACTCTAAAGCTGAGTTGCCTCATTTGGCACTGCTTAAAGTATTTTTTCACTTTTTCTGAAAAGGAAGCAGGGGTAGTTTTGGTTTGAAGAGGAGAAAGGTAGAGACAGATTATGAGCTTTGCTCGAGCCTCAACAGGAAAACCACCAAGCTAATGAGCAGACCTTTTTAAATTTCACCTCTGATATTTTAGAGCCAATTCCTGACTTCCTCTGGAGGATTTGTGAAGGAAGAATTTCAATATGTTGCCTATGCCTGAATTAACAGGAGACTTCATTAGACAGAAGCAAACCCAAAATCTGAAAGATTAGATCTCAAAGTGCAAAAACATTTGCCAGTTCAGAAGCTCCCTTCTTTTGCAGTGCTGCTTCCTAGCAAAGCTTTTCCAGATGATACTTCACAAACTGAACATTGCTCATAATGTGAACAAAAGCTTTCACTAGGAGGAAGGGGGGGGGAAAAAGGCATCAACATTATTTCATGCTGAAGAGTGGCTGTTGTACAGCAATTACTTTGCATAAAATCTTTCATAATGAATTAAGAACAGCACGTTAGTGCAGCAGCCAGTCTGACAGAGTCGGCAATCCATCACACAAATGATTCATAAATTAAATCATCCCCAACTAAGGCCTTCACATATCACTGGATAATAGCTCCTAAGGAGTCATTAGGGGTATTCTGTCAATAATGCATAAACTTCATGACCCTTTTAACTCCGACCGCCCCTCAGATCCAAACCATAAGAGTCTATCACTCCCCCAAGATTGCTACATGCTGTTTTCTCATCCCCATGGAAGTCAAAGAGTGCTGGCATTGATCTCCAGCAACAGAAACTCTCCTTCTCCTTGCCTTAATTTTATGTTTTTATTTTTTTTTACAAAAAAAGAAATTCAAAGTCAGCAGCACTGCCTGGGCTGAAGGTGCATGCAGAGGATGTGGAGAAACAAAAGATATTAAGGATTAAATACCCACTTGGCTTCTATTACCAAAGCTCTGCCCAAACTATCATTTGTGTGATACACAACACTACCAATTTTGTTAATCCTTCTCAATTTTCTGCTTTCACATGATGGTTTCACAAGCACTTTCACTGCTAAGAACTGATAAAGCCAGAAGAGAAGGTCCTGTTTGACACAGCCTAAGTGACTTGGTGGCTTCCTGAGTACTTGACCTTGACAGGACCCTTCCAACTCAAAACATTTTATGACCTATGAAGAAAAAAAAATCCCTTTTTAGCACAATATATGTAGAAGAGAATCTGTACTTCCACCAAAATCTCTACCTGAAACAACTTAAACAGTTTGGAGGTCTGTTTGGAACACATGAAAAGCCAGAATTCCAAGTTTCCCTTAGGATGCCCTTTGCAGTGTAGCAGAGAGAGTCAGTCAGTGTAATCTGCAGCTGCACACATCCCTAGTTAAACAGCCTAAAATACAGCCTGCCTCATTACTGGAGCTGGTGCAATTTCATTGCCATTCATCTGCCACCTTGCAGAGTTCACTTGTGGCTCAGGCACATCAATTACTGCTTTTCATGAGCAGGCTCTGCTATTACCTGGAGGAAAGCTCTGCACATCCCAATTCAGAGGCTGCCATGGTGCAGGTGTGACTTCAACAGTATCATTTAGTTTTCACACACACAACAAGGAAACCTCTCATTGTGGAAAAAAGGGGTAACCAGCCAAATAATCTTGCCTTCACTTCAATTACAGGGTGGCAGTGACTGCTCTAACAATCCAGTGAATGTGTTGGGTTTTCTTTTTCTGGAGTGAACATTACTTGTAGTCTACTGGAATTGCAAGGAAGAATAAAAGAAAGCCACAACAAAATCACAGAATCACAGAATGTTAGGGGTTGGAAAGGACCTCTGGAGATCATCTAGTCCAACGCCCCTGCAAGAGCAAGAGAACCTAGAGCAGCTTGCACAGGATTGTGTCTAGCCAGGTTTGGAATATCTCCAGAGATGGAGACTCCAGCACCTCCCTGGGCAGCCTGGGCCAGGGCTCCACTACCCTCAAAGGAAAAAAGTTCCTCCTGCATGCTAGTTTTTTTCCCATTGCCTCTAGTCCTGTCACTGGGTACCACAGGAAAAAAAAGACTGGTCCCATCCTCCTGATCATTACTTTAAGTAGTGATAAGCATTGATAAGATCCCACCTCAGCCTTACCAGCCCCACCTCTCTCAGCCTCTCTGCATAAGAGAGGTGCTCAAGTCCTCTAATATATGAGAATGAATGAAGAATCCAAACTGCAAGGAACCACACATACTGACTTTCTTTCCAATATTACTCTTTGGGATGGTTCTGCTATTTCTCTCTCAGGGATTTTATGCATGATCACCATATTCCTTCAGTCACCTCAGAAATCTTTTCATTCCACCAGCCTTCTGGATCCACAGGGATAAAACACCTCTTACATCAGTAGCACCAAATACTTCATGTCATTTGAAACCTCAGGATGCCTAAACCTATCTTTTACCTCACTAGTAATTGCTTTTTTAGGAAAAAGAAACATTATCTGCTTGACAATTTAAGGCAGCACTGACACATGAATCTTTCTCTTCAGGTAGTGTCTCATACTGAGTGTCCATCCTGAGAGCGAAGCTCTGGTATGGGGAGACACAGATGGGTGGAGGCATCCTGACACATTCTCAGTCTGACACCAGGGAAGGTCAAAGAAATGACTACTAGCATTGTTTCCATCCAACAGTTGTCAGTTTTGGTACAACTGTTTATTTTTTCCATCTCTTTGCAAGACAGAAGAATTCAAATAGAAGTTTATTTTCATTTTCTCCTGTCCCGATTCCATACCTCAAGACCATGAGCCTTGACCTCTCCCACAGCTACTCATCATATTTGTGCTGAGCTTGTCCCTGATGCTCTCCCTCTTTTGCATATTCAGGGGAGACCTTCTCACTCTCTACAACCACTTGAAAAGAGGTCATAGCCAGGTGGGGACTGGTCTCTTCTCCCAAATAACAAGAGTGAGGACAAAGGGAAATGGATTCAAGTTGCACCAGGGGAGGTTCAGATTGGATATTAGGAAGAATTTCTTCACCCAGAGGGTTATCAAAGCCTTGGCACAGGCTGCCCAGGGAGGTGGTAGAATCACTGTCTCTGGAGGGGTTTAAAAGACTTGTGGATGTTATGCTGAGGGACGTAGTTTAGAGGCGACTTGGCAGTGCTGGATTAATGGTTGGCCTTGAGGAACTTAAAGGTCTTTTCCAACCAAACCATTTTATGATTCTATCTTTAAGGTCTTCTCCAACCAAATCATTCTGTGATCCCAAGTGAGCAGGTTTGGAGTGGAGGAAGATTTTATTGTTGTCTATGTATGGACATGGAACCTGACTTATAATTTATAACCTCACACATCTATAATCCTGGCTGCTCCTAGGCTACCCTTCCTTCAGCCACCTCTATCACCTACCACTCACCAGTACCTGTTGGGGTTTGAATTGTAAACACTGGAACTGGCATTACCCAGCTTAATGCAGCAAGACTGAACATGAAAACTATCTCTGTGCACCCATGCACTCGTTTGTATGAGCAACACCAGCTTTGTACAGTCAATATAATTTCAAGTGTATTATTTGCTGAAAAATTACATCCACAATTCAACACACAGTTACAAACCTAGATCAAATTGCTATTTATATACCTGAAATCTGAGATAACTAATTGCACTGGAATGTAACCACTTGACCCACACCTACTACTTAAGTTGCTTAGAAGAAAGAATTTGCCCAAAATGACTCCTTTCAGTTCATTATCCTGTGCCCAGATGCATGGTAAACCTTCCTCAAGCTCTCTGCTGCATGTGCACTCTTTTGTGCTCACATAAAACACAAATGCAATCCACTGGCTTCACATCTTCACTTTGTATGTATTGACTTTTCCATACCCTTACTTAGCCCAGTTCCATTTATTAGGTGCACATAAAAAACTATTACTTTCTATAACTCATCTTCTAATAATGCTTCCAAGCCTGAAGGCTTCATGAAGTTCTAAGCAAAGATTTATAAGTCATAAATTACTGGAAATGAAAAGGTCTTAAATAAGTTCTGTCTTCAACAAAAGAAGTAGCATATTTCAGACAACAATGGCTTTTCTAGTGAAGAGGAAGATAAAAGTGTATTTAACAGGTATTCTGATGCCATAAACTGGAATAGAATATTTGCATGCTCAAATATATCATCAAAAATCCTAGACTAAGAAATGACTTGCTATTGTAAACTGGAATTCCAAATAAAACAATAAACTGCACTACAGTTCCACTACCCAGCTGGTGAAGAGACTCCATTTAAAGATTTAATAACCAAAGAAAATCCACAAGCATATTATTGTTGGAAGAACAAGAGGAAATGCTAGAATGAGATTCCCTGCCTTTGGAGCACACACCTTTTCTCTTAAATATCCACCCACACTTTTCTGTCAGGAGTCCTACATCCACACCCCATCACTCAGTTCATGACATGGTCACAGTTTTCACACAGAGAAGCAACTAAGTGGATATAAGCTTATTTTTCCTGCATGGCTTCCTGCTTGACTGTGTTTTGCCAAGACTTTTCCTTGACCACAGCTGACCTAACTCATACATATCTTATGTATACATAAATAGATCACAAAGCTATATTACTTAGGTTCCTTATAGCAGAAAATAACTCAGATTCAAATGCCAAATATGGTTCTAAAAACTACTATCATGTGAGCTTTTTATGTTTTTTTACTTCAAATGACAATAAATCTATTTTCACTCCACTGGCAGTTGACTTTGACTAGACAGTTTAGGATCAGATAAGACTAGTTTTAGGTACTTTAAGTTACTTCTGTATCTTAAGCTGCAATACCTACAATGTCCATAAAACTGTCCAAATAATATTTACACCCACATTACACAAACAAGATGTCAAGGAGACATGCAAATAGCTAGTCACTAGTTTATGAAGAACCTATAGGCACCTACCAGCAGCTTTGGTTAAATACAAACTAGAGGCCAGGGGAAGCAGTACACAGCTCAGGAGCTTAACAGCAGCTATGAGTGATGTCTGTGCACCTGGAGCTGATTTTAGCCTCCAGGGCTACATTGCTTGATGAATGTAAAGACAGAGATGGAAGTTTTGTACTGCCTGGGACATCAGCATCATGTGCCTGCTACAATCAGTTCTACTGGAAATTAGAAACACTCTCCTACTTTAGAGGCTTCTCAGTAAACTCCTGAAGACTGGAGAAAGAAACTGAGTGGTGGCCAGGCAAGAGGACTGAAAGCATGCCCTGGATCTCTGGTCACCTGCTTACAAAACAGAAAGAGAATGAAATTGAAAATACAATAGCAGCCTGAAAACAAAATTCTGTAAGGATATATATGGCATGGTTGGCCTATGGCAGCAGAAAACCAGACCAGATTACCCAGACTGATCCAGCTACCCTCAATTCCCACAGAACAGGCACTTCTGGTTAGCCACCATGATCCCAGAAGGTCCCATTCTGTCCTAACTCAGCACATTTGCACAGTTCTAGGAATCCATCAAAAGAATCAGGTTTTAGTCCAAGGCTTAGTTTTCCTTTCTAACCTTGTGTACTGCTGACTAGGCTCCACACAAAATTCCATGCAAATTAGATTTGCATTTTAAAAAAACATAATAAACCACAACACCACTCAACCCCCCCCCCACACACACACATTTTTCCCCTCTATATTTTTGCAGCAAGGAAGTATGCTTCCCTACTGCCAGTAATTTTTAATGCTGTGGAGTTTTTTGGTTGTTTGGGGGTTGTTTTATAAATACAGTGCTTTAGGAGATGCCCAGGAGATCGCCTCATTCCCAGGAGATCTTTAGCTTTATCTTGATCAGTTTATTGGCTTCCTCCCATTGATTTCTGTCAGCCTAGCAATTTTATTTTGAATCTAAAAACCCTGATGATTTGGGGTTTTTTTTCTTGCTGAATGTATTAGTGACCATGAAGATTCTGCTATCAGAGCTTTCTTAATGAGAATGGGTGGGTGTGCTTAGCCCTGAGAAAAGCCCAACTCCCATTTCCAGCAATGTGCTGACTGCAGAGCTATCAGCAAACAGGATCTGAGTTTCTTCCTTCAGCAGGCTGGATTGTAAATATATGGAGGAAGTAGATCTGCAAGTAAGAAGGTGTCATCATTAGACACTCATTCTCAGGATAGTGCCAGGCTTTAATATCTTCATAATCACCATTTAAAAGCTGCCCCAAGCTATTGCCAATTTATAGTGGACACCTATGCTGAGCAATAATGGCTTGGCACTGTGATAAAATAGATTTATTCCCAATATAAATATACTTACTGAAACAGCTTTTCTTAAATCTTTATTTATGAGACACACCAGATAGCTCAATAAATGAAAGGAAATATTTCCATGTATCAGACTTTTCACTTCATTTCCTAGAAAGATTACAGAGCATTGCTGACACAAGGATCTCACTAAAGCCTATGTATTCTAAACAATAATTTCAGAGAAAATAAAATACCATGAAGCAAGGTATCACTACAGGAACCCACACAAATATCACTCTATATGCCCACGTTTGGCTCAAAAATGCACCAATGTAGCTCATATTTCAGAAGGAACAGTCTAGGTGATGGACCTTCTGGAGATATTTATCAGACAACGATTTTCAAATCAGCTCTCTTCCCCTTAAGATATTTCCTTTATAATGTACTAAAAGTACCCCATAGCCTTTGATATTCACCTACTAGTACACTGGCTTGTGTTGAAATTAATAAATAATAGAGCCACTAGCAACACACTATTGATTTTCTGCTGGATCTGTCTATCTCCTCAGAATTTTAAGAACTGTTTAAACAGATATAGCCATTATGTGTTGGAAAGAATTTTAAAGCTACCCAGTAGGGCTGGAGTTGATGACATATTGACAGTATCTCAGACTGAAATAATTTTGGACACTCTGCTATGCAGCCTGCAGATAGAGAGCCAAAAACCACTCAGCTGAAGGGCAAAGTGAAGGTCAAATGCCTGAAGCACTCACAAAAAGCAGCTGTGCTGCAACCCCATTGCTACAACCCTTGGTCATCAGTTAGTGAAGACAGAAGCAATTCCTGTTATCAACTGTACAAATAAAATTATTAAAGCATCAGCCTGTTTTTCCATCCAAAAAGAGTGCCCCAAGGACTGAGATTTTAACTCTGCTGCTAAAAAACTGAGCAGTTCTTATCTTCATTTGCTAATATAAACAGAATCCCTTCACTAACTCCCCAAAGCAGCTTCTGACTCCTTTGCAAAGTGTTCCTCAAGTTCTCTCCTCCTGCTCTGCTTCTATAGTGGCAAAATTAAAAGAGAGCATTGACTGCATTAAATCTTGAAGGCTTCAGGAAACACAAGACACCAGAACATTGTCACCTTGCTCATAAAATGGAATGAAGTGGTTTCACACCCATTTACCAATCCCTTGGAAATTAAGGTAATTTTTATTTTTCCATTTTAATGCACTTGTTTAATAGAAGAGCTTATAAGAATTTTGGTTCCAACTTTGACAGGAGTCTAAAGCAAGAACATGTTAATCAGCTGCCTAAATGCTCCTTCTTGTACTGTTCCTCTTTTGTGCTCTTTTGCTTGACTAGAAATGTTTTCCTCATTATGGTCTTGATTAAGAAGTTTGATGTGCTGACCTTGAATACCAAATAAAGCTCCATGCTGCAAGCAAAGCATCCTAGCTTCTCTTGTGGCTTATAAACTCATTAGACACTTCAGACATAGCTTTAAAAATTTGCTGACACTAAACACATCCAATATGGGATGGAACCCTTAAGATTTATGAGGCAAATTTGCAGCTAAGTGAAATACACAATCTCCAGGTGATTTCCAACAGGAATCCCTTTCACCTTGTCTTTAAAACAATGCCCTATTAAATAGCAGACTGTTAATTATCTTTTCATTTCCCACTCAAAAGAGGAACACAAAAAGAGACAGCAGCCTGACAGCTGGTAGTACTAACCTGAGCCAGAAAGACTCTGTTTTCTTGGTGCCGTATGGCTTGAGACAGTTCTGTTGCAAGCCATGAAGGAGTTCAAAAGGAATAATTTCAGGGTGAAAGTTCACTTGCTGCTATCTAGTGAAAGTAATTTCTTTCAGATGTCACCTTCCTGAAGCTATTGGATCAGAATTTTAAAGCTTTTTGCCATATATGTGCCCAATGGCACATGAAGCAAGCCTTGGCTCTTTTTTTGCCTTCACGAAACTTAGACTTTGACAAGAGTTCACAGAGCGGGGCAAAAAAAACCCCCACAACTAAAAAAAAACCCCAAAACCAACTAAACTTCTGAGCATCAGTCAAGCCCTGTATGCCTGGTCTTTGCTTAACATGCTTTGTTTTCCTTTTGGCAGGCTATGTTCTGTTTGCGTTTAAAATGCAGCATCTGATATCAAATACAACTCAGCTAAAAAGCAGCTCCACCACCATTGTCAATCTCATCTCATGTGCAGGATAAGAGTCACAAAAGAAGGTGAATTCAGTGGTTTCTAAAGCCACTTGAAGGGGGATGTCAGGATGTAAAGCCTTCCCACAACAGGAAGGAAGCATGAGGAGAGTGAGACATGGGGTAAAATTTATTATTGGATTAATATTCTCCCCAGACTAATTTATCCAATACAAGGAAAAGTCTATGTCACATACCCTCATGCTGCCAAGATTTAACTAAGCAGATACACTGCACAGAAAGGGTCAATATGAGGACACAGAGGCCCCTAAAATACCCAGCAGCCTTCCCCAAATACTCAGCTGAAATGATTCTCTCTCATCTTCCACATGGTGTGCGACACAACAGTCTCAAGCCGTATGGCACCAAGGATGCTGATGTGCACTTCTGCTGCCATCCTGGCCAAGAAGCCAGAACAGCAGCAGCTGCCACAGGGATGTCTCTTCTTCCACATTGATCATCTTGCTAAATACTGAGGATCAGTGCAGCTGCACACAGCAGAGCTCCAGGGTGGAGGCTGTGTAGCCCACACCAAGATTTTCTTGGAAGTCTGGTTATCAGTCTGTAGGTTATTTGGGAGAAGAGGATCCAAAATCAGAGTAGCAGACAGGATGCTTAACCAAGAAATGCAACCTTCAGCACAAAATCATTTTTTGGTTGAGTTTCACTCAGAGCCAAGTCTGCCTCCGATAAACATTTCAAAATGGAGTACAAATATAAGTTAAAACAATTTGATCTGCTGCTAGAAACCATTTGATTGGGATGCAAGTGTTTATCTAGAGAGTGGTTCAAACTGCCCTGAAGAGAGTGGCATCAACAGAACTTGATATTGCTGTTCAGTTGACTTCTCTGTTCTCACAGCTGCTTGAGGGGAAGCAGACATATCTAATATCATCATTAACTGCTGGAGCTGCAATTCAAACCAGGATGGCAAAGTGGAAATAGGGCTCATATGCTGACCTTTAAGTCAAAAACACAGCCAATGTAATTTCAGTCCACACAAAGGCCAATGTGCAAACATGAAAGGACAACAAAAGGACTTTATCCTGTATTTAAATTGGCATTTCTAAGATTCAGTACAGAAATGAAGGTTTGTAAAGCATGTCACCCAGCTAATGACAGAAAGGATTACCTTCACTAACCCAAATAGCTGTGAACCTAAATAAAATAGCCAAGTTAAAAGATGAAATGAGGAGTAGGAAGAGACCACCAGCCATTGTTGCTTCCTCAGAAAGCAGAGGAGGGGAAAGAGCTGCACTCAACTCAATGGAGGTAAAAAAATATGTTAGCTAACATCTATTGTAGCTGATATTTCCCTGGGCAAATACAATTGGCTTCACCATGCAACCACAAAGAAGTCTATCTTTTGCATTTTGGCCCCCGCACACATGAGAAAGGACCAAGGACCCAAATCTGCTTTCTGAAACCCAGAAACAGTGTATTGTGGTTTAGTTACATGTAAAAAGATAGCAAGGACAGAAAATCACACCATGAAACATGGCACCTTGTGTCCATGCATGTTGTACAAAGCAATCAAGACTTCTGCCTGTCTATATTTAAATATTTGGCACTCAATCTGCAGCAGCACATCTAAAATTTTTCAAGGAAATGTCATAGCAACCAAAACCCACAAATAACATGTTCAAACAACAATATGTTTGTCCTCTATTCCTTTTTCTTCTCTTTAATGCTATAGTGCTTACATTTGATATTCCTGTTAATGATCATCTGCTTTTGTTCCACAGAAACCTCACAGGATTCACCTTTGCCAGATTTATTGTAACTTCCTACCCCAGTCCCTGGCTGGTGCCACACAGAAGCTCATCAGTCACCTGGTAGGTGTTCTGCCAGGGCTTGTATCAGCACAGAGTTTCATTTAAATTTGTTAATTGAAAAAGGGAGTGTGGGTGTGTGTGAGAGACACTCACCTTTTAGTCCTGTTCTAAAGAGGAACAGCAATTGCACACCACTTTCTGCTCTGCTATCAGAGAGCTGCTTTACCCTCTTTCCAAGACCATTTTCCTTCATGGCCAACTCTACACAGAGAATAATGTTCCTTTTGGCATGAAGGTTGCCAAACTGGGCATGGAAAGGAATTGGACTTCTTCCCCTTGTTTAATCTTTTTCTACTAACCCAGAGTTTTTACATGAGAAGTCCAAGGTCTGTAATATTTTGGCCTCTGAAATGTTTGTTTTAATTGAACACAATGAAAAAGCAAAATTTCCATCACAATCTCTGTTTTAAACAAGAGTTGCCAGCATATGGGTCATAAAAATAAGAGAATTAATAGTGGTTTAAACCCTCAGGTCTTCATTTCTTTGGATTTATGTCTGGTGCTAAACCAGGAAACCAAAACCCAACAGGCAGAGATGAGAAAAACCTTGGAAAAACTAGAGATCTGGATCCCTTGCCAGATGGTTTAACAGCAACAGCATTGAAAAAAAAATATTTAATGACAGCAAGATCTGAAACAAAGATACAAATACTGGAACATAAGGTTTTTAAAGCCATTGCTTAACAAGTTTATAGAGAGATTAATAAAACACATCTGCTCATGCTAGCTGGAAATCCTGTCAGTGGCCCAAGAGCTTTTTTTCCAGTCCTGGGTCTGTATTATGTGATGAGAATCTCTTAGTCTTCAATGCATTTACCATCAATGCTCTCCTGTGAGGCAAGAAAACCATTTTACCAAGGAAAGGGGGAGGCTGATGGCCCTGTCTGGGCTCACAGAGGAAGGAGAGATCTGCTGCCCCAGTTAAGAACACAAGCCACATCACCATCTCACACAGCCTCATCTCAATCTTTCATATACTGCTGAACATTTCCTTGTTGAAACACTTCTTTATTCTTTTCCCTACAGCAAAGTCTCAAATTCCACACCTCCACTGGCTGCTGTTAGACATCTGCACACCACCTGCATTCAGAGCCATCCATTAGATAATTAGTGTCAGAAACTCTTAATCAGAGTTGTGCTTTCAAGTTCTCCGAGGCCTTACAACCTCCTTTCTATTACTATTTGCTGTAGCAAGTACCAGCTGCTTGTTTTTCCCTTCCCTGACTTAGCACATTGTCAACCCCCTTCCACCTTCTCAGAGGGATGTTGTGTTCCTCTGGAGCAAGGTGATCCCAGGACCACCATGCTCATCCCATCACCCATTTTCCTCCACGTGGTTTAATCTTCTCTGCAATGAAATAATGAACTATTCTCCTACCTTCTCCAAGATCAATGAATCTCAGTCAGCCCTCATTAGTGTAACTCTCTTATCACAGCACACAATATGACTCTATCAAAATGATTTCCTGAATCCTTCAGACTCATTAACAAGTCAGCAGAAGCTTCTGGATGGAGGAGTTTTAAGTACTGCTATGCAATGCACAGTTTAGTTTTGCCAAACCTAATTCTTTCTCTGTCCATCCAAGAAAGTAGATGCATATAAAAATCATGGTAGAAATTGGTTTTAAGTCTGTAAGGGTGAGCTGCTCTGTTTCTAGTGTATGGGGAGTACTAATCAACAAGCAGGTACTGCCAAAAAAAGAAACCAAAGCCCAACCAACCAACATAACCAAAATCACAGAAAAAAACCCAAAAACTAAAAAAAAAACCCAACAAAAAAAAACCCCCAAGGACCATCTTGAAACACCCAGCTTTGAAAAGAGGTCATCTTTTTTAGATTAATATCTGGATCCTGGATTAATCTACAGCCAATTCTTGATCAGTGTCCTGGCTTGAGTTAGAACAGAACTAATTCTGTTCAGTGATTGCATTTTACAGCTCAGTCTCTTCTCAGGGAAGCACTTTCTGAAGTTAGCAGTATCTTCTCCCAGACAGTTTCTGCTTCAAGTAGTGATAACACTCAATGTTTAGAGTTAGTACTAAGGACTGGGGTACAGACCAAGGCCACTGCTAAATCTTGTGCCCCCCATTGGGGTGCAGTAAGTCAGAGGTGGCACCTGCAGAGACGAAAGGGCAGGAGAGGTGACCCTCAACTGACCAACAAGGGATTCTATTCCATAAACATCATAGCCAGTACAAAGCTGAGGAATCACAAGGGTCAAGCTCTTCTTCAATGGCTGGTGTCTGAGGACTCTACCTTTTGATCCCAATCCATGCCTTCCTGAATCCAGTTCCAGAATCCAACTCCTGAATCTAATTCCCATCTGCTGTTGAGTCCAATGTGGGACTCCTACCACAGCAGTAGTGGTGACATTGATGTCACTGCCATCAGGGGTTTGGGTCCTCTCTATTGGTTTTGTATAGATATAGTTGCATATATTTTATTTTATTGTTGTTATTTTCATTAAAGATGTTTTAGTTTTCTTTCCTAACCTGTAAGTGTCTTCCTTATTCCCTTTCTCTCCCCTTTGGGAATGCAGAGGGCTTCAGAGAGAACCTCTGTCACCGCTTTGGTGGCCAGCCCAGCCATAACCCTTAACAATTACTTGTGATTCAAAGACAAACACACCAGTTGGGTTAAGGATGTACCACAGCATTCTTGAACAGTATCTTTCATCTTAAAACACTGTCACCACACTGAAGGTGTTTGATTTTCATTTCACATTGTTCCAATACCACTGTCCTCTCTCAGGTTTCTCTCTGTTCTCATTACTTTGTCTTCTCCAAAGGTTCACTCAGAGGAGGATTAATGGGTGGAACAAGAATAATGCTAAATGTGGCAGGTATTCAGTTGCCAAGCACTAACCTCAGAAATCTTCAGGGCTTTGCAAATCTCCAAAAGCCTAAGCCAACCTACATGAAATTATGTCCACCAGGTTCTGTACTCAAAGCTACCTGCTTCTGTCCCACCCTAAAAGAAGACAAGTTTATTAAAGGAAATAGCAGAGTGGCTTAAACTAAACTTTAACGCTAAACTCTTTATTAGGTAATCAATCAAGCATTAAAAACAGCAGAAAAACTAGCTGCAAAATTATCTAGTCCTCCAGCTGCTAAGGATTCCTAACTGCCTTCCTGTTTTGCAGCCTGATTTAAGCAGCGAGCTTCAAATCAGGGAAATTCATCTTCTGCCACTAAGGAATGTTAAAGCAAACCAGTCACCACCCCCTGGCTCCCCAGGAGAGCCCTTCCTGCAGCACTCACCTTCAGTTCCCCTGCAGCAATGCCCTTAGGACAGCCCATAAAGAGACAGAGATTGCCAAGAGCTGGCCCATTTTCACTGCCAGGTAGACCTGAATTTGCTAAGAAGATTAAATCCCTCATTTAGGTTAGAAGTAGACAGGCTTGGGTTTGGAGAAGTCCTGCAAGGAACTGCTGCATTTCCACAATTCCATTACTGCCCAGGATGGGGAATCCCTCATAGCTTCATGAGAACCATGAATCTAGCACAGCCACAGCTTTCTTCAGCAGACTTGTCCAGCATAGACAGAGCAGACCCCAAAAAAGCTGCAGAAATTTTAGCTAGCAAGTTCTGTTCTGATCAGAAATACACTTGTGCTTGTCTGTTTATCCCTAATTCATTCCAATCCACAGACTAGATGTCAGGGTGCCTAGGCACACTTTAAATGCAACAAATAGAATATTGCTTTTCTTTCTCCTAAAATAATAAGAAAGTCTGATAAGGGGAGAAAAAAAACACCAATTTTTATCATGAGGCAACTTTAAGTTAAATTAACAATATTTCAGGATGACTGCACATAGATTCTCAAACTGTCAACTATACAAATTACATTCCCCTTTACAGTCTTATGCTGCACCTTAGGATTTGCTCACTGGGTTAGTCTCCTAAAGTGAGTTTGGAAGCCTTGCTTGCACATGATTTTCTTTTAATTTTGTCTTACTTTTACACATAAAATTTTTCCATAAGTGCTTCTAAGTCTGATCAGTATTTAGGATAATAGCAGAAGGTGCTTGGTTGCTTGGCAGTTTTGGTTTTTGTTTTAGGGGTTTTGTTTTGTTTTTTTTTTTTTCTTTTAAGACCTATATTTTCCTCTACTAGTAAATTAATTCAGCAACAGGATTTTGTAGTTCTCCTGGAGGAAGGAGGACTCCTGGTAGCTCTGTGTCCTGCAGAAGACAGAGATGCTTACATGCACACTTGGTGCTGCTTCACTTGCATTTACAGTTCCTCTTATCTACAGCTCAGGAATGTGTTTTATTTAGAGCTATGAGTAATGTGGACCTCAGTCACCATATCTGCCTTGAGGTTTTTTTTTTAGAAGCAAATATGATGCCTTTAGGAGCTGACATGCAACAAAGAAAATGAACTGGAAAGAGGATGGTCCCATCTATGCAATAAAAGTGTTTGAGGAGATTCATTTCTTCTTGAATTAGTGACAAAGGGATAGAGAGGGAAATCTGCCAGCAATCAGCAGCGGAAAGCTGAGGGGGGAAAAGTCTCATTTGAATCCTCAAGGGAAATTTAGCCAGACAAATTAAACATCCCAATTTAGATTCTAGCTGGTTAACACAGCATAAAAGGGTAACAAGAATAAAGGTTTAAAGGTACCACTCACCCATCACCTATCCTATGCCTTTTACTTTAAAGACAAGTGAAATAAGTCTGGTTCTCACTAAGAACCAGACTCAATTTCTACTCGCCACACCACCTTTAAAAGCAATTTCTGCCTCATCCTGTCCTTTCCCATTTAAATGCTAACCAGAACTGACACATTAAAGCTTTAAAAACTAAGGGCACTGTTGGGTTATTTGTCTGCACCAAGCATTCCAAGCTTACATCATAGAATCATAGAATTTCCTGAGTTGGAAGAGATCCAAGAGGATCATCAAGTCCAACTCCTGTCTAAGCACAGGATAACCCTACAACAAAAATTTACATGGAAAACTTCTTTGCCTTTAGTTTTTCTAGTCTTGGAATGGTTTATAACATGGAGGTTTTTTGGAAAACAAACAACCACCAAACCCAAACCAGATTTGAGCTGTGGGACAAATGGAAGAAAGATCCAAGTTACATATTGTCCATTGCTTTTGAGAGATTTATGACTGTTTTTCTGTTAGAACACCAGAGAGTCAGTGCCTTTCAAATGCACTTAATGGGATGACAGACATCTAAGACAGCACAGTGGTCAGTGAAGAAATCTGGAGAAGCAGCAGCCCACAGGCAAGAGACTGCTACAGGCAGGAGGAGGATGTGCTTGACTAGAGCTCAGTATGTGCTGCAAATCTGGTGACAGCACAGTGGATTTCAGCACAGGGAAAGTAAAAAAAATAGTCAAATGCAATGATGTGCAGGAAGACCTGAAGATCTGGCAACAATCACCCAACAGGACAAGGGGAAAGCCACTAACATGCACTAGAAGTATCAAGAGAAATCCTGGTTAGCAGGGATATTTTCCAGTCATCTTTGACTGCCTACTCCACAATCTTGAGAACTTTTGAGTGCTTCCAGAGCCTCTCAGAAGAAAAATTCCAAATGGACAACTGGAATTGTATTTTATCAAGAGAATACTTGAAGAGTTGTCAACAGTCCTCTCTCATCCTACTCCAAGAGTAAGATTTCTCTGGAATTTGCTCACAGATTGGTGGAAGGGGTAGCATTTGCTTGGGAGGTTTCTGGCCCTCCCCTTGGAAATGTTGCCGAAATTACTTCAGAAAAATGCTGAAGGTGTGAAACCAAGGGGAAAAAGTGCACACAGAACTAACAGTATTTAATTTAAACTAGGTTACTCCCTGAAAGAATTAAGATTTTAAATTCTGAATGACCAAAAACGTTTGGTGAGAAAGAAAATCTTGCTGAGAGAAAAAGTTTCCATCTAAACTCTGTAGCAGGGTGTGAGCTGGTTTATACATTGGTGCAGTGGGAAGCCTATTTACCGTAAAATCCTCCGTTTTCAGGGGGCAGTTGTGCATGCCAGTGTTCCCAAAACTTGATGTTCTCTTATGTCCTGTAGTGCTGGCTCAGTTCACTGCTCTAACACCAACAAGGGCTTGAGAACATTGTTAGGAGTTAGTGCAGAGCCATACCCAGAAACCAGAAGCTGGGCAGAACAGTTAGCCATAGACAATTGAGCTAATTGAGCATGTTTCACTTATCCTGGTACTTAAGAGAGAGAGAGATAGTGAGTGTGCTGGTGAATAAAAGAACATCTGTCTGATAACATCCATTTCATGTGCCAGTTACAAGTTTTAGAGAGCAATTACACAGCATTTTTGTTTCAAATCCAAATCAGATGTTTAAACCATTCTGTGATTGCACAATTAGCTTGTTTTATGAGGCAACCCAAACATCATTTAACAAGATTTGAGTACCACTGTGTATTTTCCATTTATTAACAAAAATACAGAAGCCAAGCCCCCAAACATGAGAGGAAAAAGCAACGGCAAAGGCATTTAACAAGACAGTGGTGACAGCAACCTTGTTGGGCCAATACCACTGCCCACCTTCATGGGAATACAGATGCTCCCAGCTCTCCCAGTTTGTTATTGAAGGTTTATCAAACATGTAGTAGCTGTTGAAGAAGCAGAAGCACAAAGAAAAGCCAAGGCAGCTCATTCCTACTAGCTTCCCCATAACTCTCACCTGATGAGGCAACAGTGAGGGGCAAAAGAGCCCATTCCTCAAAGTACAACAAGTATCATGAGAAGCTGCTGCAGTGAAAGCTCTCCTTAATCTTTAGTCCAGACTGGACCTGTCATCTGCAAATCTGTTCAAGCTATGACAGTGAATGGTCAGAGAAAGTCAGAAAATTAGAAAGACAAAACCATTCAGCCCTCAATTTGGTACTCAGACTTGTTACAGCAACAAGGTGAGAGCTAGTAAAGGATCTAAGCAGGGTTGAGTCCTTGAGTTACTTGGTGAACTGCAGTACTGCCCAGAGCCTTCTTATTTGGACTTTATCCCACTGTAAAATTAGGAAGGAGAATAAGCCAGATGTTGCCTTGGAGAGGCTAGAGGCTGAGTAGACATAAACATAATTCTGTTACTCAGGAATTAATTCTCACCAAAACATATTTCTGCCACGCTGAAATGGTAATACTCTGCTTCCAAATCCACAAAACTCATTCCAAAAGTAGTCAGAACAAATTACACCCTTCAAAAAAGCTTTGATTTATCACATCTCATTGCTATAACCTCCTTCTCCAGGCTGAAGCTAATTTAATGTTTTCTAACAGAAGATTTCCAATGTTACTGTACTGAATTAAGCAATAAGACTGAGAAGTCAAGGCCAACTCTCAACTCCTAAAGCAGTGTTGGCTCAGTAAGGCACAGCAAACAAGTGTAAATGCTCACTCATACCTTTTCACTCTAGGAGCACAAACAATCCCATGCAGAAGGGATCAGGCATGACCTTCACTTGCAGAATGATGGGGGCTCCAGACCTTTTAAGGTCAACCTCATCCTGTCCTTCTAAGTCTTTAGCAAGATATTTTAATAGGAGGCTTTTTCTGAAGAGGTCATGGAATATATCAGCTCTGCTATGGAACTTGCACTCTCAGCAGCAGGTTCTAGTCTGCCATCCCTGCTAGGACCTAGCTTCTGTTCTCCTAACTCCCAAGGGCTGGCAAACCAGAACATTGAAAAAGTCTACCAAACCAGTCACACTTGTGGTGAAAGAGCAGAAGCAAGCAGTAAGCCAGCTTGAACAGTGCACTGCAACAAAACCCTTGGCAAAGCAGAAGGCTCACCCCTAAATCTGGCTACAGTCTGCCTAATTACTTGACAGCACATGGTAGAAGACAAGCAGGGCTGCTGCCTGAAAAATGTGGCAGAAATTGAGGACTGCAGACATAAGGCATTTGGAGAACAATGACAACCTCAAACCTCCAAGATAATTATAACTGAAAACAGTTGCTTACTAATTTTCCTGCCACCAGCACTCTTAGTGAAGAGCCATCACACTCTACTCAATTTTAGGGAGATAAAGAAATCTTTAATGGAAGCAAAATAACTTAATCATTCCTCTACATCTAGGAGATTTGAGTTCCAAGAACACAGAAGACAATTATAGTGAAATATGTACTGTGTTTTCCTTTGTTTCACCATCAAGTACATTTTTACAGGCAGAGCACTCAGACCTAATCTCCTTTCTCCAAGGATTTAAAAGATGTATACCATAGGAAATAATCCTGCATTAGCACAGGGACAGCCCAAATGACTGAAAGGTCTTCCAGAGCTCTAACTTTTAACACCCTGACTTTCTGGCCTTTCACTAGAGGTAATATGAGTATATATAATTTGCAAACTCATTTCCTCCTGAGTCATCTTTTATTTACCTTTTTTCTCCTCACTGACTTACAGCACTAGCTTCGTGACTAAATTTTGGTAAGCCTTGCAATCAACAGGATTAAACAGTGAGTGTTGGGTAAACTACAGACAGAATTCATGTGTCAGATCCCCAGTGCCCTGACTTTAATCAGGGCTAATCAAGTCAGCAGCATTGCTAATCCCAACCAGCAAGCCCAACCAAAAACTACATTTGTAAAAGCAGTACAAAACCTGCCCTTTTCCTGTGCAAAGCAAAATGCAATGAAAATCTCTCTTTTCTTCTCTCTCACTCTAAAGGTCCCTAATGAACAAAATAAGGGAGGAGGCAGAGGAGTTGCATATCAAAGCCCAGTTGTCCCTTGAAATCCAGCTTTAGTTATTAATATATGTGATGTGCTGAGCAAAGACAACATGGTTTGGGTCTCTGCAAGCTTACATTGCAAAATATGTTGAAAAGCTACTTCACTTCAAAGCAAGTAGGCTGCCATTTCAAGGAATTTCTCCTAATAAATAGTATTTTTTTCTCCTCTTTTCTGAAAAAGTCTTTCAAAATTTAAGCTATTTCCTCTCCCTGGAAATTGTTCTCAGTGAACATCTGCTTCTGTATTCTGTTTGCAGAGGGGCAGTGCACTGGAGACCACAGAAGAGCTGCAGACTGAACAGGCCACAAGGATTCATGGACATTTGCTGACTACTGGCAAGGACTGATGCCAAGAACTTCTAAGGAGTGTGGACACTACAACTCTAGCTCCCCTCTACACTGTTCCAGGAGTTGTTACTGTTTTAGGAAGAGCTATGATAAATATTTCAGTTACAGAGAAATCAGCTGGTTGAGGATCAAAACACTTACTTCATGGTGGGCACAGACTCCCAAATTTTATTTAAAACTAAGTTTTTCCACACACAGCAATATCACATGGAGAAATTCCTTCTCTTCTTAATGGCAAGACAATAGCTTCACAGGCATAGCTTAATGAGGGCAATGTGTCATAACTTTACTGTCAAACTTCTGCAGGAAGAACCCCAGCAGTGAATGAGCACTATGGACCTCACCTACCTTAGCCAATCTGCTCCTCACAGCCTAGGTTGCCTACCCATGACTATTATCTTTTGAAATCTAAGCTGGAAAACACCATGACTGTAGCTTTCGCAAGGCCAGAAAGAAAACCTGGTTAATGCCAATCTCCTTCAAAGGGAGTACTTCCCTTGAAGCTGCTCCTGGTTTTATGGCCACAGCAACCCTAACTTCCTCTGACTGATGTTATTGCAATGTAAAACAAATTTGAGGCACTTGAATATATTTGTAGGGATGTTTGTCACTATTGTTTGGCTTGGTTATCTTCCCCATCAGGTATCATACTTCCAAAGTTTAAAAAAAGAAATTAAATAAATGCTTTTCTTTCAGACTCTCTTCCACTTGTTTGTGAGGCTCTCACTCAGCAAGCTTCCACAGATACACAAAGCTTCTCTCCATCAGTTTTTAAAATGAAAAGACTCCATGAGTGTGGCTGAGAAGGGGCAAGTCCTTGAAAACCTCATTAGTTTAGCCTTAAAATCTCCCTAAGAAGCACAGATACAAGTCAAAAGTAACATGGCTTAGCAGCCAACCCACATCTCACTACAACATCAGATGCTCTGAGACAATCCCAAGAACCACCATCTGCTGGATCAGATTTTGATGAGGTGCAGTGATTCTTCAAAAGCACTAATGAGTGCAAAGAAATGGTAAGATGAGTTTGCATTAATGACAAGATGGTAACTGTAATACCTTCTTGAGGGATTTTTTTTTTTTTTATTACTAGAAGCTACTTTCTCACCTATATCACTGTTACTTTAGCTGGATAGGTTGTTCCAGGCAACTAAGCAGCTGCTGTACAATAACTGCTGCTAACACTTTAATTATAGCAGGATCATCATTAACTTGTGCTCCCTCAATCTGTTGCCTCCACCTGCTATTGTTAAGTTTATATCTATCTTATTATAATACCTGAGAAAGAAACTCTGTTCCTGTAATAGAGTTGTACACTGTTCAGCAAAACAGGGACCCAAGCATGACCCAGCTCCAGAAGGATAGGNCATCTTTATCGACTACCAAAAAGGGAGAATAATTTTAAAGTCCTCAGTTTTCCCTATTGCTCCTGGCCTGTGATGTCATGAACAAGGAGCTCCAGCCTGGAGGTTAATCCATTTTCATCATGAGAGAAGCTAAGAAGTTCATCAGCACTTCATAAAGCCCACAGGCACTGATGGAAAGCAGAATATATGTCAAACATAAACCCATTATTCAGGATGCCAAGCTCTTAGCAGGTAGGCATTGCCTATTTGAACAGGATTTTTTTTTTTTACTGATGTTGGCTTAATGAATCAACTTTTGCTAGTTTTTAGAAGTAAAACAACTGTCTTTTCATCCTCTCTTCTTATAGCCTGTTCGCCACTGAAGTGGATGCTCATTTGGTCCTTTGAATCACAGCAGGAAGCCAACACCCAAGCCATAGGTTGATTGAAAGTCTGAGATAGAGGTTTTGGAACAGCTCCTGAACAAGGGTAAACAGTTTTAGGATAGTGACAGACTGTCTAAAGTTGAAACAAAAAGTTCTGTCACACATACCAACCCCAACACAAGTCCAGACCACCTCACCTGTGAGCCTACTCAAAAAACCAGGGAGCACTGAGGAAAGTTTCTAAAATTCTCTCAAATCACTTCAAGTTTTCTCCAGATAAAATGACTTCAATTAATCTTTACACTGATAGACTGTTTCAGGGCATATTTGTAAACGGCCTAGGGAACAATAATTAAGCACTTGCCTTGATGAACAGCCTCACTCTCTTGAAACCACTCATTAAAAGTAAGGACAGAGTTGCCTGCTTCACTGTTGAACAAGATCTATTAGAATAAAAACATAAAAGAGGAACCCTAGAGAAGAAAAATCATTCTTCATGAAATATTAGATGGCTACATCTGGTTTCCCCACAGAGGTTTGTGGGGTTTTTTCCTGGCTCCATATTTCTTTGGGAAGAAGGCACTTGCTCTTTTAAAAGAGCAGTGCTTGTGATTTAGCTGAAGAGAAGACATTTCAAGCAAGTGAGTGACCTCTATATCCATCTCACATATAAAAATCCAGAAAAGATATGTATATGGGTTGCAGTTTCTTGGAATTCTCAAGTAAAAAAAAAAAACTTAGAGTATTCAGATGTCACACAGTCACAACAGAGATGTGCTATTCATAAAAGACTTCTTCCTTAGAGTTGTTTCCTAATGCTAATATACTCAAAATTATATTCATTTATAAAAACTCATTCATTAACACACAAGTTCTCCAAGACCTTTCATGCTTTTAAGCTTCACCAAAAAAGCCTAGGATGCTTCAGCTTTGAAAAAAGTGGGCTGGAACAGACAAAGAATTATTTCAGTCCTTTTATAGTCAATTGCTTTATCAATCTGCTACAGAAAAGATTAAAGCAAAGCATCTGAAGATACACCTCACCCTCATTAAGCTTCATGAAAAACCCTTATTTTTTCATGTATGACCTTAGTTAGGTTAATGGGAAGACTCTACTGACTTCCATTCCTGATTCTACCAGGATGTTCCTAGAGTGCTCAGCAAAAGGAAGGGCAAGAGAAGTATTATCATTATTATTATTTTCAAACCTCAGCTCCCTTTCTGTAACAAAGTCACTTCAGTGGCATCCAAAGTCCCGCTTCAAATACTGAAAGAAATTAATTCAGCAAATAATCAGTCAAGAGGTCAACTTTCTCACTGAAGGGACAATTAGAGCCTGGTCTGTTCCCAAAATAGACAATGGACCTTAAGAATATTTGGCTCAAGCTGAAGTAAGGAGGAGTAAAGAAGGCCTGACCTGGATACACATTTCAGATTTGTTTCTATTTATGGTGTCATTAATTTGGAAGGGCAGGAACTGTGTTTTAGCTTTGGTCTTTAAGATCTCATTTATGCCATTCTGTACTTTACTCACTCCAAAGCATTTTGACCAAACACTGCAATACTTACCACTGCCACACCACCAGTAAAAGAAAAAACACTTTTTCTGGAACTGAGTGCACTTTGGAAGATTGTGAGCAACATTTTGCAAACCAGAAGTCCAGTTTTCAAAGCATTGCCCAAATGATTTAGGCAGAAAACATATCTGAAAAATCAAGCTACAGCAGCTACCTTTTCAGGAAGGTGTGCAAATTCCCATCAAAATAGATACCCTTTGATAGCAAGGGTAAAACACTGCATAAAGTGCTACATAGGAGTTAAAAAATAGCTGAAGATTGGGAAATTTAGCTTAATTTTTGCCATTTTCATTAAGTCACTGCATGTCCACAAACACGAAACAACTGTGTGTCAGTTTCTCATTTATTACAAAGCTGATACAATTAAACTGCCACATGCTTGGTGATGAGGTGGTAGGGGGATACCATTTAAAATAAAAATATATTAGTGTATTGATGCCTACAAGTCAGCCCTGAGAACGAAGAGGCAGATAAAAGCAATTTAGCAGTTGGCCCTGCAATTGCAGTGGCTCTGCAGCAGTTTGAATTCACTGAGGAGCTGCAACAAATGAACTACATTCTGTGCATTCCTCGTAGCAGAGCTTTTAGTGGGAAAAGCAAAACATCCTGGAAGTTCTAACCTTGTGTAAGCATGAAAGGGGAACAGGCAAAAATTGGGTCACATATTGAAGGGAAAAGAAAACTGGTCAAAGTAGTTACCTGCTCCAGAAGCAGAAAATAAAGATAACACAATTTGCCCCCAGAAGACAAAGTTTTTGTGTCTGTTGAACAGGAAGGTTTGTGCTTGTTCAGCATAGTACTTCTGCTTGTATTTGTTTCCCTTAGACCTTGGTGATCTTTCCTGTACTCAGTTGCTCATCTCCATGTTGTATGCTACAAAAGCAACTATACAGGACTTGAGAGGTGCCCAAATTCCTTATCTTGAATTTTATGGACAGATGACATTAAGCTCACTCACAGTGAGACAAAGTGTACTCAGCACCAAAACCCCTGAGAACAGCACTGCTACAGAGTGTGGCACAACAGGAGCAGAGGGATCACACCAATGATCTAAGTGTTTTCTTGGCACTTTGTGCTGGCTGATAAATATATCAGCACAATACAAAATGTTATTGATACTGGAAGTCTCTGCCATTTACTACCTATGAAAATGAATCTAAGAAAATCC
Source organism: Bucco capensis (assembly GCA_013396975.1). Lineage (NCBI taxonomy): Eukaryota > Metazoa > Chordata > Aves > Piciformes > Bucconidae > Bucco > Bucco capensis. The sequence goes on from VWZO01014660.1 coordinate 865,340, forward strand.
AGAATGGGGCAAACTGCATTTGTAGACATCTGTATTAAATATTCTTAAATGTCCCTCTACCTGGGTTGAAAGCTCTTGTGATACTCTGAGCAAAGCCAAAGAGGAGGTTAGATCTAGATCTTTCATGCTTTGGAATAGATCCAGGATGCCAAATCACAGGGCTTGTTTTGACTTTAGAGAACAAAGTCTTCTAAATTTCTCTTTACTGGCAAAAATTGCAAGAAGTAAATCAAGGTTTGTGGAAGGAACAAACACAATGTCATTTCAAGAAAACAAAACTGCAGGACCTCATCTGTCATATATTAGAAACCTGAAGAGGAGCAGAGTAATCATCCACAAAGCACACAGAGACATACAAACCTTTCCATCTCACAGATGGGGCTGACTTGGAGATTGCCAACCCCAACAAGGTCAAGCTGGCAGCAGGCCCTGTGATAACAGGACTAGAGTGCAGCCAAGCATACCACCAACAAGCTGCCAAAGAAAACTCACACTCTGACCTATGAATTGTGCCCATCAGTTGTTTGCAGGTGAAAAAAAAGAGTCACTGAAATTTTTTAGTGAAGTTAACTTGCTCATATTTTATTCAAGTCTGTCTACAAATTGTTCCTTCATCACTTTGTTGAGTCAAAGGCTGCAGTAGCTTATTTTGCTCAAGATGAGTTTCTGAAGATTCTACAGCTGAGGTGCACCTTACCTGCCACTTAAATCCCATCATCTCCCTTACAGATGCTCCTCTGAATGCCAACAGCAACTAGGGCACTTACCAACCCCACTCAGCAAAGAAAGCAAAGGCTTCAGCTAAACAGAGCTAAAATTGACCCAAGGTTCCTAGCAACCCACAATAGTGACAGAAAAGCTCTGCAGGCTACCTCAAGAAAACCCACTGATGAAGGTATAAATTTTATCATATTTTCCCCCCTCTTCCACTGTTTTTTCATTTTTAGCTTCAAAAATTATCTTAAGTAAGATTAGTGCATGTGTATGACTCAAGAACTTCCCCCCCATTACTGAATCTCATGGAGATAGCATCAAATGTACTTATCTCCAAAGATGAACTTTTATATTCAATCCTTATCAAAAAGGATAATACCAGCATTCCTTAAATTCATCTGAAAAAGTGATTTTATTCACACATCATGCTGGGGTAACCTTTATCATTTATACTTTTCAGTATACTTTAAGTAGAATTGCACATAACTTCGCAATCACAAATTTACTATTGCCCCAGAACTATTATGTTTTTAATAACATATCTCATGGCTTTACAGAAGAGAACACATTTCATACAAAGAAATAAAATGTGGTGGTTCAAATTAACAGCATAAGCAATATTGAAAAGTAAGAAACTTTAAAGACCAAAGGGGAGTACCTGCCTTTATTGTACTCAGCCTGTCTAAAACCAGAACAAATCACAGAATCACAGCACGTTAGGAATTAGAAGGGACCTCTGGAGATCATCTAGTCCAACCCCCAAATATTGTGGTATCAACTAGAGGTCTCATCTGTAACAACTTATACAAAAGCAAGTAAGGTGCCTACATGACACAGCAAACTGCTATTTCCAGCATCTCCTGTGAGCTTTGAGTAAGTTAGCTCAGCTCCTACAGGCAGCAGGTCTTAATTAGCTAGAAAAAACAGCAACAGGTAGTCTGGGGAAAAATCCAAGCTATGACAGCTGAGAGTACAGAACAGGGTGAAACTTTTCCCATTCTGAGTTAGCTCAAACAAACCAGAAAGAAAACATAGGAGGTGGGAAGCAACAATATAGCAAGGCAAGAAGCAGCCACCAACACAATCCTACAGCAATACTACCACAGAGCCAAGTCTCCTGACTCCTCTTGCTTGCCCTGGTTATCACTCCCATCACATATGGTGAAATTCTGCAAGCATACTAACGAGTTATACAAATTATGGTTCTTAATGTATTTCTGCTCCAAAAGGAACTTTCTGCAAGTACCTTCGGTCAGGCAGCAAAAAAAAAAAAGCTTCTGACACTCTTCACAGCTACAGATTACCATTAAAGTCATTCCACAGATGCTGCTTGCGGCTGAGGAAGTGCTTGCTAACACATCCACTCTCTTTCTCTTTCCAAAACACAAGAGGTTTGGGCTTGCAGGATTAGTAATTCCTCCTGCAACTCCTTGGATCTATCAGCCTGTAAACCTTCCTCCTGGACCTGCCCCTGCCTACCTCCTTCTCCATAGTGCTTGGAAGCTTTCCAGTGGACACAATCCTTTCTGTAGGCTCTGCCTACAGGACAGAAGGTTATTGTGCTCCCAATGCAAATATTATTCATTGCTTGTCACCAAAAGTCAACAATATTTTGTGCTGTGTAAACATAAAGATACTTTCCTGAGAGTAGACTGTAGACTCACTGGCTCTTTATGGATAGGAAAGAAAGATTTACTGAATACAGATGCTACCCTAAAGTAACCAAGCATTCATATTGAGAAATAAGAACAAAACAAGACCAAGCAATGGCCTATACAGTTTTTTACCTATCAAACATAAGAAATGAAGACCTTTGATATGTAAACTATACAAGAAACAATCATGAAGACTCAAATTAATTTAAAGGGGATTTTGTTTAGAGTCACTTTCAACTCCTGCTTTCTTACAAGCCTCAGGTCTTAATTCTTAAAACAATGGCTCCTTTGTTTTCTGTCACACATTCACAGGAGTAAAAGCCAGATGTGAACAGTAGAGTCTCATTAAAAGCATGGTAGCAGAGAGCTGATGGAAGCTTAAAGGACCAAACAGGGAGGTCTGAGATTTTGGTAGTTCTTCCAGAGTAAGAACAGATTTTCAGAGAATAAAGCTGATTAATGTGAAACAGCCTTTGAGCTTTCAAATCTGTATAGTGCTGAGAATACCACTGTTTGTAATACAGTGGTAAGAAATAAAGATACCCAGTATTTGTTAAGTTTCCTTTATTCTATAGATGCTGAAAATAACCACAGTTCCAAAGTCCTTTACTCCCAACACTAGTTCCACACATAGATGGCTTCCACTCAGACTGTAACACCACACTATAAAAAAAACTCAGTTTATATAAATTGCCTTATTAGAAGCCTAAAGTAGGACCAAAGACAACTCTCTGCCTTCCACCAGGAAAAGCATGACTGAGGCATGTTGGTGGTCCAGTAACTTGGAAGGCATTATCCCTACTCCAGTCCTGGGACAAAAGGAAGGATCCAGAGCTACGGTTTCATTTCTCTTCTCACAAGAATCAGTGATTACAAGGAAAATAAAACTAAATGTGGACTGAGTAGATCCAGGGCTTTAAATGTATTTGGGATTACTTCTGTGATCATATTGCTTATAGGGTACATTTGTTGGTAATGAAAAGGAGGCACTCAAAGATGCTAATAAGATCCTTGTGAGCACTTTCCTGGATCAAATGCTTAAAAACTCAAGTCGAAACGTAGAGAACAAAACCAAAATAGTCAAAATTAACATTGGCCATTCAGTATCAGAGTAGTTAAGTCTTCAGACTTTGCACCTTGTAATTACCAGGTTATTTCAGTAAAATCATATGTGCCTCTCCTGGAGGATAGAGGAAAACTAACTGCATCTCTGTTTTCCCAAATACTCATTTTGTTTTCAATAAAACCACACTTTTTAATGACTACTTTTTCCCCTCTCTGGCATAAAGACCACATTGTACTAGAGCAGATTTAGCAATTTGAACTTATCTTCTCTTTTAGGTATGATATAAGTGAAATGAATCCAGAAAAACTATATCATTAATCTGTGCTTCCAGGTATTCCCTTGGGCTTTCAAGTTTGGAGAATGGGATGAGTAATCATATCAAAACTGTAAGTGCCAGACAGGGAAAATGGGAATTACAAGGGCTAGGATTAAACATCAGACAAGGTGAGAAAAAAGTTTCATTTTCACATCTAGAAGTTCATTTTATTCTAAAAAAACAAGTGTTAAATTTGCCAGCCTTCTCAGCACTACTGTTTGACTCTCCTTGTATTAGTTCTACTAACCATGATTAAAAGAGATGAAGTCCAGCTGTGTTCTTTGTGAGAAAAACAAGAAGATAGTGAGGAATGAAATATTTCCATCTGGGAAACAAACTCCCACCAAAATCTCAGAACCACTGGCAGTGCTAGCAGCAGCAGCAAGACAGAGATTTCTCTTCAACCTTTAGCTTTACTGCAGCTATCTGAAGTACTTAACATTTTCTTTCACTTTGTAGTAGGCTGCTTGAAAGGGAAAATAATTCAGTGTTGTTTATGCAGGAAAAGAAGAAAACTTTTATCTATTACAGAAAATAATTCTTTTTCCATTAAAATGACTACCTCCTAAGTTTCCCAGACAAAAACTGGCCTGCAAGTACTACTGTCAGGGAAAAAAACAAAATATAAAGATTTAAATAGCAATTCAAATTCAAGGAAGATAGGACAGATACAAAGTCTAAAATACAAACTCTTCTTTTTAGTGAGATGTCATTTAGATTGTTTTTTAAAAAGCCAGTTTACTGGCAGATGTGGATCAGCCACTGCCTTGTTATTGTTGTTTGTTATTTACAGCTTGCACAGACAAAGTGTATTAATAACCATCCCCTTTGTTTACAGCATGTTACATCTTCCAGTTTGCAAATGTTTGCATAATATTGCAATAGCTGGATTAAAAACACAGCACAGGGAAGAGAGGCCTGACCCAAATGACTGGACAAATCCCTCCTCTGAGACTTCTCACACAACACAGAACAATTCTGAAGCACCTGATAAAACACAGAGGCAGCCTGGAGTATGCAGAATCCAGGAACACTGCTGACAGAGACAAATTTCCTACAGATAGCACAGGAAAGGGGAAAGCTACTTTTGCAGGGTTGATGATAATAGGGCAGAATAACAAAACACTGAGCTACTCATTTTCCCCAAGCCAGAATCAGATTCAGCTGAGAAAAGGTACATTTGTTTCTGAATAAATGAAGTGTCAGACGTACAACCAAAGCTTGCAATTAGCTAGCAATTATAATAGCTACTAACTAGCCATGGCATAGTCATTGGACTGAACAACTGAGGTCATCATCTTCATCTCAGACAAAAGTTCCTGGAGGAAAAAACATTTCTGAATTAAAAAAACCCAGAGTACTGGCACTTTGCAGTACAAAGCAATAGCAATTAAAAGCAATTATAAACAGAGAATTTGCTTTCCTATATAATCATATTCATTCCAATCTGTATGCTTGCCATGGGAGAGGGAGGTCAGGCAAGAGACAAACACACAGAGCTGCACAGGTCAATTCAATTTAGTTGAAAGTCTCAGTGGACTTCCAAAATAGAGAAACCTTCTGGAGGGGGAATGAGGCAGCCACACAGGTCTGAAGCTAAATGCATTTTAGCTTTAGAAAAGAAGCGACAAATAAATAAATCAAATGATGAAGCACAAAAGATCAGTAGTTCTGATGACTGTCAGGCATTTGATCAATTTTCTTCAACTGACAAGGTGGGAGAAAGGAAGATCAACATTTTTAGCATTTAAACCCCAAAATATGAATAGGAGAAATAAAATGTGAGGACAGACACTGCTGCAGATAAAAGGGAGCAAACATCTGACAGTGAAGAAAACTCTAGATTAAGACTCATCCAAATCCCCAGGGTAGCTTTTCCAGTCAAATTGTTTGAGGTTTGGTTTATCACTAGCTTCATCTTTATTTTTCTAATTCTGAAATGATTTTGTTCCAAAGAGGAGCTAGTTTAGTGTTTGCTCTGACTTAAACTTTGAGATCTGCTTTTCCACAGGAACTGGACTTCCAGTTATTCCAGTCCAGTCATGTCACTGGACACCTAGGGATGTACTTTTGAATGACCAAGATAATTCACAAATTGTTTTGATGTATTGATGAGGTAGTCTAACTGCAGCCAAATCTCAGTGCTCTTGCTCCTACTGGATTCCACCTTCTCTGCAACACCCAGCATATGTTTTCCTGTCTCACCTTACTTCCAAGGTCCTCAGTAGCTCTGTCCCATCAATCAAGATGTCAGACTTCATTACTCACATGAGAAAAACAAAAGCAAACATCTCTCCTTGCACATTGTCTGATGTTGTCCCTCACCTTGGGGGACCAGGCAAGGACACAACTCTCCCTGAACAAAACTAAACCCTTGGCCACCTTCAAAAATCCTTCTAACAACTTTGTTACTAAGAAGTTCAACAAGTCAGTCATGGATATGACAAAACCACAACCTAAACCAGTTTAATTTCTCATTGGCTTTCTACCTTCCTGTCTGTTCATGTTTGTTGTCTTTTAAGGTGTAATTCTTGGGAAGGGATAAACAAAACTCCTTTGCATTCTTATCACTCTGAGGACGTCATCCGTAACTGAATAATGCTAATGCTAAAGGGAAATGCTGTCAAAAAAAGTAAAATGCTTCTTATCCCTACATGTTAAACAAGAAACAACTCTGCCACATTGCACTTGTAATTTCAGTAGAAATAGGTAACCTGTGAATTTTGGTCAGCTTTCTCC
>VWZO01014660.1:871879-887074 GCA_013396975.1 Bucco capensis
CAGCAACATGCTTCTCTTCCTTCTCCTGGTCTCCACCTAATCTTTGTTTTAGCACTACTGCATGTTGATATATTATTAGGTTTTCCAGTGAACCATCTCCACCCTCTCCAATATCATGCTCTTGCTCATGCACTTGCTTGTGCTATGGTTTTATTACACTTCCCAATAGTTTATAGTCTTCTAATGCTACTAACTCCGGAGTATATGGAGTGTGCTGGAGAGGGAGTGGGCATCAATCTTACTGCCAGAGAGAAGAAGAATTTCTCATTGGAAGGATCTGCTAAGAGCACACTAGAGGCTTTGAAATCATGACTGGTACTCTTGATATATGAAAAAAATATGAGTAAAAATACAGATTAAATTGATTTCCCAGAACCTGTTTGCCCAATAGGAACCATCTGCTTCTATTCATTGACTCCTAGACACCCTGATACAAAGCTCATGAATCCAGCAGCAATCATCCATCCTTTGTCTGCAATGGTCTTTGCACTAATCTAAACCAGAAGATGAAATAAAGAATGTTAAAAATGAGCTTTAACAATCTATAAAAAACTCTTCCATTATGCAGTTTATGGCAAACTATTACCAGCACACTTTGGATTCCCACAATGAATTGCTTTCTTAATATCCTCCTGAGGGCATCATAGAACAGAGTCAATGGCTGAGAATTATACAGCAAACAAGAGACAGCTCTGAGTTGGGATTTTATATCCAACAGCAACAGGGGTGCAAGTGGATTGACTTGGGCTCTACATCCCAAGATGATTTCAGTAATGAGGCTGAGTGAATATAAGAGAAGGATTAGCAGAGTTCTTCTCAATTTCCCTCAGCAATGCCAGTGTATTTTTATCCTCTGGAAGTGTAGATTTGAGACATTTAAATCAGAGCAGATACAGCTGGCATGGAGCAACAGATTTGCACCAAGAGGAGGAGTTGTAAAAATCCTGTGTTCTGGCCAGCACACCCTTACTCACCACAGACACTGGTAATGGAAAGAAGGACTGTGTGAATCATAGAACCATTACGATTGGAAAAGACCTCTGAGACCATTGAGTCTAACCATCCACGATACTCACCACTAAACCATGTCCCCAAGCACCAAATCTACATGTTTTTTGAACTCTTCCAAGGATGAGGATTCCACCATCTCCCTGGCAGCTTGTTCAAATACCTGATAACCCTCTCAGTGAAGAAATTCTTCCTAATCTCCAATCTCTTTCTCAGAACACACTGGGCCATTCTACACAGATCATAATAATTTCTGTTATTCTACAAATAACATACATTCTTATCTGGTTTTGTGATGCTGTGCATTTCACACAGCAGTCCTACAGAAGGTAAATCATCTCACCAGCTCTCTCACAAGAAAGCTATAGCACATCTTTAAAGGAAGCACATATCGATCAAACTTCTGTCATAATTACAGACTCTTCAGAACACTATTTTCACAAAGGAAATGTTGCCATTACTGAGGAAGGCAATGAAATCTTCTGTCTCTAAACATTAAATTGAAAGAATAATTTCAGCTGGAAGTCAGGTTGGTATGAGCACTGGCCAATATTTATTACAGCTCTAATTCATGTTCTTCTCTAAATCGCCACTGAACAGATGTAGCATTACTAAGTCAAAGCCCAAACAGGAAGATGCTCCAATATGCAGAAGTTCTTTGAACATTTTAACTCAATGATATTCTCCTAAAATTTTAAGGAACACCCAGCTAAGGTGCAGAAAACTTCTTTTCTAGATGTTTAGTTTGCTAGTTTTTAAAGGATAGCATCAACAAAGGTAAAACCTTTCAAGAACCATGAGAATAGAAATATAAAGCATAAGGTTACTAGTTTCTAAAAAGCCTTTCCATGACTACCCTTTCTCATTCTGGTTAGTTATCTAACAGTTGTCAAACAAGATAAGCTCAGTTTTATGTCAGAAACTGAGGAACAGACAAATTCACTGACAAGCCCAAGAACAAACTGGGTAGTAAGGAGTGGGCTCAGAAGCTGCTTTTTATAATCCCATGAAATATATATCTCAAAAAAGCATCATTAATGAATTTTCTCAGAAGCAACCTTTGAAACTGCTTTCTGAGGGGTGAGCAATACAACAACTAAAAATAAAAACAAGTGGGTCTAAAACCTAGAAGATCTTCAGCTATTTGCAAATCTCCAGATACAAGAGAAGAGAAAAATAACATAGGAAGAGAAAAGTATTACAAGGACAGCTCAACAGATTAATGTTTTCCTGCTTTGAAGAAGTTAATAATTTACAGAATATGAGAAGTAATTACTTTTTTAATCTAGCTACCCACTGGACAACTTTTAGAGCCATCAGTGTGGATTTTAATACAATTTATTGGCTCAATTCTGCTTGAAAAAGTAATTTACTTCACTCAAGAAATAGAACTGTAAACATGATGCTCTCTTTGCAATCCAGAACTAACCCCCAGTCTGCTGCAAGAGGTGCTGAGAGGGAGAAGTAATGATTCGAATTTATTAATGATTGCCCAAGTTGTTATAGAAACATAACTGCAGCAAGGCAATGTCTAGAGACAGGAGCCTTTCATGTACACTTCCATAGGAACTGGTTGCTGAGGTTACCCAACAATGGAGTAACTTGGACATCTAATTCCCTCTTTACAAAGGCATTACAAACCCGGGGCTTTACAATAGAACAATGCTCACTACAGCAACTACTGGGCTTTATTTACCACCTTTAGAAAACCTTGCTCTCTGCTTTCTTCCAATACCTGTTGGTCATTGGAAGCAGAATCCATTATTCTAAGACAGACAAAAGCTTTAGCTGGGGAAACAGAACACCATAGTTATAAATGCTTCAACTCTACAACTACTCAAGAACTTAGAGCATATGCTAAATCAACTTCTAACTTCTTTAGGATGATTGAGTACTCAGTGAGACATCTAGAGTAAGATCTTAAAAGACTTATGTGCACTCTAACACCTATAGTCAGAAATACAAAGTCCTTTGGCTTTCAGTAACAATTCCAGAGGAGAACACATAGCCTAAGTATGTTTTTTTCCATGTTTGTCTAGTGTGTTCTACCTGCTGTCAGCATCAAAAACTATTGGGTTATTTCTTCCCTTCAAAAAGCAGAAGAATTAGTGAGGCAAGTTCATCATCCAAAAGAAACCAAGCTTCTTGTTGCTGTTACAACATGCAAGTCAGAGCATTTGAACATGATGCAAGTGAACAGGGATGAAAAGTCAAGCAAGGAGAGAGGAGCAGACAAAGGAAAAAAAATAGAGAAAGGTTTGTTTCTATAATTAAAAACAAATTTCAGAATAAAACCTCAGTTTTCACTACAGTCAATGAAAGGTTTTTCATCAATTTAAAGGGATCCATGACTTCACCTCCAGACAGTTATGAAGTGCAACTGGCTACTGCATTTCTTTTATTTTACTTTTTTTTTTTTTTTTTTAGAAAAAAAACAAGCAGAGGTATAGCAAAATAAAAAACCTCTGAATCTGGTAAGTCTCAGGACAGTAGTTGAATATAAATGAGGAGATAAATGATGAGAATGGTGTTCAAGCAATTTTTCAATAGGCTGGAACAAAACAAAAGTTTGTAATCTCATTCCACATCCCCAACATCATTTTTATGAGTGAAACTGCAAGTAGAAAAACATGGTTTAGAAAGGGTAGGTGTCTCACTGGGTGACTAAACAGTCTGAATGGATTCGATAAGCAGCTCCTACAGTATGTCTGTGAAGTGTACACATGTGTGTGTGTTACACATATTTGCTAGAAAGAGCCAATATTTAGAGAAACAGTGTCAAAACAAAGCACTTCAGTCAAAATTTGTCATTTCTGAGGCTTTTCTCTTGGTAAGCCTTCTCTAGATGATCTTGTTGCTCAGTGTTTGTCCAGTCATTAATAGAAGCCTCCTTGTGCCTAAAAACTCCATATCAACACTAAGGAATGCAATTCTCTACTCAGAGCTCTAAAAGATTATAAAAAGCCTCATTTTCCGCAGACATGATATAAAGGACACTTAGTAATTCCAAATACATGAGCTGTGTATCATGTCTACATATGTATCACTTCCATGATTCAATCAGTAATGGCACATGTCTAGAACTGGCAGGCTTCACTTACAGAAGTAAGAGATTAAAGAATTAAATTCCTTACTCTCGTTATGCTATTCAGAAGGTGTTCTGGCCTCTTCTTGCCAAACAGTCTGAAATCTAGATTAATCTTGCAAACCATTTCCTGTTGTAAACACCTGAACCATGGAGCAGCAAGGAAATCCATCACAAGCTCTTCTCACCTATTGCAGCATTCTCCAAGCCTCTAATGAAAAGATCTCAGGCTCTGAGAAGAGCCTTTTCTTTTCTTTAATGGTTATAGTTTAATAAAGCCAGGAAGGCTTTAAAAGAAGATATCCACAGGATAAGGGCCATGTCTATTTCAGTTCTGTCCAATAAGAAAAAAAAAACAGTTTCACTCTTACATGACAAAATTTATGATGAACCAGTCTTGCAAACTATTCCTCACTGGAATCTTCCAGAGCCTTGACAGCTTGCCCATAACAATTACCTTCTCATCCACAGAGATGACTGATGATCACAAAAGAGCTGCGAGTCCAGTGTGTCTTACTGAACTTTATTTAAACTCATCACAGCTCTAGGCATTGCTCTGGAGACCTCATGGAATTTCTCTCATTTCACTTCCAGACACTTATCGATAGGTTTGAAGCAGTAACAAATGAGCCTTTCACTGCCTTTTGCTGCTTTATGCTCGAGACAGTCGGAGGCTTTGGGAACACAGCTCTGCCAGAGCACTAGGAATAGTAGTACTGGACCTGTTTAACCACCAAACTGAATTAGGGGGAGGTATCATGCCTGCAGGAGATATTGAGGTATAAATGAACTGAGTACTTCTCCTCATTCCACAAAATACAAGCTAGGTACTGGACATAGTACCTCTACAGCAGGAGAAAAAGCTCCTTCTCTTAAAGCAGTATCTGCCACAAAACCTTTTGCAGACTGGTTTTCAAACTCTCCACTTTCAATTACATAAAGGGACTTCAGATCATGGCCAGTAAAGCTCTTGATTTACAATGATGGGAAGAAGAAAATTTAGCAGGAGAGTTCACAGAAAGTTAATTGGCTGAACTTACAGGCAGAAAAGTCTTTATCCACTAGATTGCTACAGAAAACACAGGATTAGGAACAAAATGATCCTCTGAACTTTTTAGCACAACTTAGTCTACAAGACAGCAGAAGGGGAGACAACAGCAAGTGTTCAGCTCCAGACTGAGTCAATTCCCACAAGGACTATCCCCAAAACTCAATGCAAAACTGACTGCCAGAGGACAGAGATTAATGTCTATTTTACAGATGCTCCCCTGCCCCTGCTGCATTCTCTGTCCATCCTCCCAACATTTTCTCTTCCTTTGCAGCCATCATTGCCAGGTCCTTTGGTTTTCATGTCTGCTAGTTAGCCTGAGGAAGATAAGGGGGCCTGTGGGGTAAAGGGGTGGATGACTTAGATATGTAGCTACATCACAGAGGAAAGAAAGCCACCAACCTGTCGGACAGGAGCTCCAGATGTAACCACAAACTCCTATTATTGTGTATACTGCACCATAATACAAAGAAAGTCAGCAGCAGCGGTGTAGAACAACAACTGAATCATCAAAGTCTAGTATCATAGAATGGTTGGGTTAGAAAGGACCTTAAAGGTCATCTAGTCCATCCTCCCTGCAGTTAGCAGGGGCATCTTCAATTAGATCAGGTTGCTCAGGGTCCCATCCAGCCTGACCTGGCTTGTTCCTAGGGATGAGGCTTCTAGCACCTCTCCAGGCAACCTGGGACAGTGTTTCACCATTTTCACAGTAAAAAACAGAGAGAAAAGTCTTAAGCGTTAATCTTTCTTGCATCTCCCCTTGTAAGTCAGGACAACCTCAAGACCTGCACCCACTCTGCTGCCATTTCCTGTAGTAGTCCCTGGAAAAACAGGATAAAATTGTATTCTAAAAACCTCACATGCCACATTGAGGCTAAGTGTTTGAAATTCCCACTAAAATGAAACAGATGTTGGAATGCAGCAATGGAACTAAGAGTTGCATCACAGCACAGAAATGATTTTGAGGAATTATTTAGACGTGTTTGGAAGACACTATTTCTAGAATTATGCCAACTTATAATAAGATGAACATTTCAACATCAATACAGGAGAGAGCTGAAGGCTCAGCTCTCATTTCTATTGACTGTAACACATTCTTTCCAGAAAATGGGTGATGAGAGAAGCTATGTTTTTCTTTCAGTGCCAGACAAGTACATGCATCTGACAAAGACAAAAGTAATTCACAACATTCCCCGGTGGCTTCAGGCAGGATCCAGAAACCAGCCCTTGGAGAGCATTTAGTCATAACACTAGTACTCTGTGAATAAATCAAAAGCATTAGATCAAGATGTTGGATAATTTTGCGTAGGACCATAGTTACTAGTGCTGGGGAGAGCTTACTCCACTCTTACTACAGTTTCTTTTGACTGTTAATAGGAGTGGAGTTTAGAGGGAGGGGTGGCTTTCCCCCCTCCCTTTTTCTTTTTTAAAAGTGATGTTCTAATTCAAATCCTGGTAACCTTGGAAACACAGCCTCTCTCCTCAGATATGTCTGTGTCAATTAAAGTAATTGGGACACTCCAGCTAATGGTGCCTAGATTTCAATATCCAGGCTAGTGCTGAAGCATTAGTCCTAAAGGACTCTCATCTGAGAAACAGATCCTCTGCAAAAAGATTGTCTTAGAAAGGCTCTTCTCTTTTTGTAAGCATTTGTCAGAAGGCTACTGAGAAGAGGCTGGCTTTAAAGAATTTCTTTGTATACAGGATGCTCAGGGACTTTTTAGTCATAGTGAACTTGGAGTTTATTCCTACACATATGTAAACAAAGCTCCCTAAGCAAAGCAGAGAAACGCCATTTACTGAGCTTTAAGATCTTTCAATCAAAACTCTACAGCTCTACAAAATTAACCTTCTTTCTTATCCTCTGTATATCCCTGTGTACACATCCCCTTCCCTAAAAATGCCATACTCAGAGATAATTTCAATTCTTATCAGATTCATGAACAAAAAGCACTGACTTTTCTAATCCTAAAAATTGGAATAAAACCTAGAGAATTAGAACCTTGAAATAAAGGTGGCAGGGGAAAAGTATCTATAAAGAATTGTTATAACTAACAAATTCATAATAAACAAAAAACCAACCAAGAAGCTTCCCACAACATCTAAAAGCAGCTTATTCATTCTTCTTTTACTAGATCACACCTAACGTGTCCTTTCAATCCATATCAATAGCAAGGAAATAGGGAGGATATTAAGTAGTATTTGAGAAAAAAAGCTATCTAAATACTGATGGTCTGAAACTATTAGTATTGGGTATTTCAGTTGTCACACATAATACTGGCAAAAGGAATAAAACAAGAAAGTCCAAGCCTCAAGGAATCTTTTCCTATATTAAAGATTTACTCTAAGTCTTTTCTAGAGCCCAGTTGATCCAAGCCTTCCAGGCTGAAAGACCAAAAAATGACCAGCAAATAGGGTAGTCACCTCACCCTAGGTCTGAATAAATCATCCTTTGATATTGTTAATAATGGAAAAGGGGAAAAAATAGCAGCCAAGAGAATGCAGTAGCTGAGTCAGGACTGATACACATATTCACTGCCAGCAAAAGCATAAAGAGATCAGAAAAATCAGTCCAGAATTGGCTGTCACAAGTGTTGTTTCAATCCCTTTGAGATTTAAAGTTACTTTTAAGAGAAATCTCTAATGCAATATGGAATAACTCAATCAACAAGATTTAACATGAGAAGCATACTAATCTACAGTGGAACAGCTGCCAAACTGGACTGGGGACAGCTCAAGTCTAGAAGGTCATTTGTCAGTTTAAAGGCTACAGTAAGCAAAATCCTGAAATATTATGCCTATAAACCAGTTTGGAAATATGCTGTAATACTCAGTAAAACCACTGAAGGTAATGCAAGTTTCAGCTTGTAACTCATTACACTTTGAATATGGCAAACACAGTCTAGTCATCAAAAAACCCGGACAGGAAGGTTTTCTGTAACGGTTTCTTCCTGTAAAGTCAAAACTTGTGTACGTAGTCTCACTCTTCAGCTGTAAGCTATGGATCCCTTTCTTCTGCTGAGGGAAGCCAAGTTTGACATTCACATCCACAGCAGCAGCATTAGGCTATAAAGCTGCAATGGCATATAAACAACTGTCTGACAATTGGATTGTAGAATAAACAGAACCTCTAAATTAATCCAGAGAAATTATTTACACAGGCTTAAGTGAGATCAGCATTATGGATTCTTTGAATCAGTGAAGACAAAAATTATCTGGGTTTTACTACCTGATATGAATAGATGCTGAATACTGTATCTTGCTTAAAACCATTCCGTATTTTAGCTTAGATATGTACATTCAGTTTCATTCTAAGGCTAAGTGGCTTAATTGGCATTTTATTTGCAAGCTCTACATTTAAAAAAGCAGTTATATTGTCAGCAGAATAGATTTTAATGCTGTACTAAGTCCATTCTCTTGACCACCTATAAGAAGAGGCCCTACAGTGGATCATGTCAATCAGACCTTCCAGAAACATCAGCAGAATTAAAGAGACAATAAAGGCTGTTGAGGCTCTTCCAAGAAAAACAAGCTTGTTTGGTTTGAGATCATTCACTGAGAGAAGTATCTTAGAGAAAACACAGGAGTTGAAATCAAACTCTGATGAAACAGGAAGGAGGCCTATCCCAGTGAAGAGCATAGCTGCTCAGCAGCTCATGCAGATGGCTGCTAGACATCCCTGGTCTGCAGCAACCTTCATTAGCCCTTCTGGAGGGGTTATGGACACAGAAACCACAAGATTTTCCTTCAGTCACAGGACAAGCACATTCTTGGGAGAGAACTGTCCCCTGGGTCTAGAAGCCATGCTGGCCAGGACCCTGAAAGAGCCAAGCTGCAAAGCTTGTGCAGAGCCAGGGACACCTCATGCTGTGTGACTACACATCCCTTCACTTTATTTGAGAGTAGAATGCAAGCTGCAAAGATCATTCCAGGTTTATTCTGCACCTGCCAGAGCAGGTGTCTTCTAAAGTTACACAGCTAGCTCTACCCAGAGCAGAATAAGGGAGATCTTCAGGTCCACAGACACTTGAATTTTGATGCTCTGTTCCGAATTAGAGCAAGATCAAAACAAAACTCCTCTCTGATCTTGGAAACAAGCATGGGGCAGAAATATTGTTGCCTAGCAAGCCCCACACAGTAGCACATTTTCTCTTGTGCTCTTTGCAAAGGCATCTGCAATCTCAGCCCTCACTGCCTCTAATATTCAGTATTTTGCTCGCTTCAAACTACGGATGGGATGATGAAAACTCCTGAAGCATGCTGGTGCCAAAAGCAAATCTGCACCACCATTAATTGCTACATGAGTACCTCAGATCTGTCAGGAGCAGTGACATGCCAGGCATAACAAGCATCTCTGAAGTCAAATCCCCAGTTTCACTCTGCCACAGAGTAAAGGATGCTGCTGACAGATGGGCAGAGTTAAGCAAGTCGTTGGGCCAAAATCCTAGATAGATGACTGGAGCTGCATTTCACTGCCAAGACCAGAACCTTAGCTTCTATCAGAAACAACTAACTTTCTGGCTTCAGTCAGGGGGAAGGAAAAAAAGCTATACAAAAATTAATGTTATAAATCATAAGAATAAAAATGAAACAATGATACACTCTTCTGGCTCCTATTCCTAGTCTTCTCCTCTGCCAACATAGTCCCAGACCCACGTAACTGCACAACTGTCATTCCACATCAATTAACACTGCTACACCTAAGTCAAAACTCCTCTTTTCCTTCTCTGACTATTTTTTACCCTCTCCACCTGAACTAGCGTGTACTTTTTATTCTGCCATGCTGCCTGGCCACCAGCAAGCTTCAGTCATGTCTTCTGTTTGCAAGCACATCACTAGCAAAGTTCTGTTGGAGCTCCAAAACATGCTTAGGGTGCATCCTGTCAGACAGATCCGTCCTATCCATAGGTGATAGTCTACCACTGATCTCCTGTCTTCGCAAATTCTGCTAAGATAGATTGTTTCAGGTTCACACATCTTAACCTGAAGTTGCATTGTTTCTCATAAAAAGTTCCCAGAGATTTCACTAGGAGCTGCAAGTATCTAAGAATCAAGACGATCTATTTTATTGAGGTGAACTGTGAGTCAAGTCCTCTGCTTCCCCACATCCCTCCCCCCGAAGTCAGCAGGGCTAAAAGGAATATAAGTCAGAGTAATTTCAGCCAAAGTCTCTTCAACATTCTTTTTTTTTCCTACCTATGAACTGTAACAGCAAGTTCCAAAGTGCTGCCATTTATAGAAACCTGCAGATTAAGCTGAAATCTGTTCTCAATAAGATGAAGACAATGATTTACTCAAGTATGAGATCATTACATGCACACTAGAGTCAAACAAAATGGCAAGAAAGTTTTCAAGTGTGAGGTTTTTTGATATTGGCAACTTGTGCAGACTTACTTTGCTAGTCATTGCCATCTGGTCACAATTAAAACAATCAATAACACATTTCTACTAAAAGAGGAACCTAACACAGCACAATATCATATTGTTGGGAGCATTAAATCAATAGGCCTCCTCAGTTTTAATGTAGTTGCAGTAATATTTAAAAGAGAATTTTGGAAGGAGTATTTTTTTAAAACCACAGAATCTTCCTTCCTTCATTGTGAACACAAATAAGCTTTTAATGAGTGTTTCTCCACACAGATAAAAATTCTTCCATTATAAAAGGAAAATACATAAGATACAGAAAGAATTAGCCATTATTAAAATTAAATAAACATTTATAGATGGGTAATAGGAGGAAAAATCTGGAGCTTGCTTGCCCCAGACATAAAACAAGCCAAGGAAAGCTCTGTGAAACAACTTGGGATGTTTTAGAGAACCATTTCAGCCCCTCTGTGCTCAGAAGTACAGTTTGTATCACCAGACACCTCTTTCTTCAGCAATATTTACTCCTGCCTGTAAGCCCAGATGCAGGCACCTTTGTGCTACACTTCATGGAGTGTCACAAGAGCACCTTACAGAATGGCTAACAGCACCTTCAAGAGAGAGCCAAGGAGGACAACTAGGCCAAGGCAGCTGTGGAAAGAGTGTCCTGATGCACAAATAGGGCAGTTGGGAGTCTCTGGCTGGAAGAAGCAGAATCCTCAAGGAGCATTTAGAGAGCTCAACTGAAGCTCTGCACAATTGCTCACTCTGTTCCTTTTCAGACACCAAGTAAAACCCCATTACTGCATACTTGGAATATAAATTTTATTTAGTGCTATTACTAGGAGTGGTAAGAGGTAGGACAAGAATCTGAGCCACTCTGGAGTATCTGCTGGTCTAGGCATTGCTGTTAACCCAGCAGATGGTCAGAAGTGTAACTATGAAGTTTGAGAAGAGAAAGTAAACTCAGAAATCTCAAAACTTTTACATTTATCCAAAACAACAACAGTGTTCAGCAGAACAGGTCAAAAGAAATTTTGAGGAAGACTGGTTTATATTTTGAGTTTTAAAAGTAGTATTATAAAACTGAAGAAGAGAGAATTAGTTTGATTCAGGATACTGAAGGAAGAAGGAGAAAGATATGCATGACTAGGACTAACAAAATAGCTTATTGTCCTCATCTGGCAACAGTAATAAGACAGGAAAAGGGAGAAATACTAATTTACCTTCTCCATATTGATGGCTTCAGAATATTTTTGGTTGACATTCATCACTGGGTTCATTGTGAGTGATGTTTGCTTTTCATCACTGGCTTTGAATTTGCTTTTTATTTAAAATAAAAAACACACTGTGGTAGATGGCTCTTAATGAAGGAATGCAAATAACCACACACTAGTCCCAGCCATTAAAATCTTTACATTAGAATGAAACTGAGCCAAGAGAAAACACAGTCAAAAGCCCTTCAACTTGCACAAGTGCCTCAGACTCACCTCTCATAACTTACATACAACCATGAGCTTTTCTCTAACAATCCATGTGCAGAGGTAGAAGAAACGGGATGAAAAAGGAACTTTTTAGGAAAACCTTTACCATGTCAGGCACTACTGTCTGCATATGTCTAGAGAGATGTGGAGCCACTTTGTTTCCTATAGAAGTAGACTTTCCATAAATTGCTTGTGTCTCCAGATGAATACCAAAGCATTCACTCTACACTAAAGTATATAATTCTCAGAGGAGCTAGAAGAATGACTCATGGTACTATTAAATTGATCCACCATCTTCTTGTGGAAAACAACACAGGACCTAAATCAAAAATGCACCATCCTAGTGATCCTCCTTACCCTCTAGCTGGGGATTCTCAGCATAAAGGGTATAGAAAAGTGCTGTCAACTTATCCTTCCTACACTGCACTAGGAAAGCATCTTCACTGCCTCCAGTTGACAAAGGTCTGATGTGCAACTGAGTCAGATTTTCCATCATGTCAATGCATGCATATGGTACTTTGGATCATCAAGACCTATTTTTGTAATCTAAAAGCTAGCTGTAGATTGCAACTTTCAAAAAGTCATACTAGGTTTGATCTAATTTTCTTATAGATAATTTGTTGAACAGTTAAGTGCTCGTTTCCTCTAGGAAAAGGAAATAGCTCTGATGTAGAGTTTAAACATGGCCACAGAAAACCTTCCAACAGAGGGCATGAGAGGCCAAATGCAATGTAAATACCTTCTGCGAGGCTGTGCAAGAGCAGGTATGGAGTAAGAGCTTGTGAAGGATGCGGCTCTGTCAGTGGGTACACGCCAAAGCCATTGCTCTTTAACCCAGGCTGTTGATTCTTCAAGGTCTGGAGACCTATATGAAGGCTTATATAGTTCTCAGATCCTCTGAAGAACCATTTATTAATCCCCAAGAGCTGAGTGACAGGAACACAAGAACAGGACCATCTTTTAATGTGAAAGGAAAGACTCAGGGAGGAATATGTCATAGGACTATGGCCACAGAATATTGAACTAGGATTATGCCATTTAGATTTGTTGCTGGCACAGAAACAAGTGCTTCCTGGCTAGGGCAGGAGACTAGGTATTCCACACATGCTCTCCAGAATTTCTGTACTGACTTTAATCATACTCCAGTGCAATGAAATGCAATGCAGAGAACATATGTTCCCCAGGAGATGGCAACATGCTCTGGCCCCTGTCCTAGGGCCTATCAATTAAAGCCACCTACCATTGAGCCTCATAGCTTATGCTAACATCTTGCAAGATTAAACACAGAATGAAAGCAAAGAAAGACACTGCAGTGGATGAAAAACAACCCTGAATTCCATTGGCAGCAAAACAACTTTGAAAAGGTGCTCCATTCTTTCTGGATAGTGCTTGAGAAAGGAGAGCCTCTCTGCTTCTCAAGCAGGATGCCAACACAAGCTCCAGTCACTGCTCTGTCCAATGAGGCTATAAGTACAATGCAGGACACATGAGCCACATGGATGTGGTTTCTGAACAAGTGTAATAACCCATCCTTTGTCCTCATGCCTGAGTGCACCTATGCTCTGGAAGTCATCAAATATCTTTGCCTATAGACATTGGAATATCATTAGGAAGAGACTGGCACATTTGTCAAGGTAGCATGCTATGTAGGCAAGCATTCTTCACCATTACTAGTTAAAAATCTAACAGGTTTCCTGTGAGTGAATAAAGTTAATAATGACCACACAGAAAACCTTTGAAATGCTGACAGAATTACTGGCTTTCCAACAGAGCCAAAAAGAAAAAAGTATGACCTGTTTAAAACTACTAAGCCAGGAAATTTGATATTGGAAGGGAACAAACCCAATAAAATAAATCAGGTGATAGCTACTAAATACCTGTGTCAGGATAAAGGTCAGGATAAAGGGCAAATGAAACTCAAGGCATTCTAGCCAATGAAATGCACAGACTAAATGAACTAATGAGCTGCATTTCAGGTCAGCCAGAAATGTTTGTGCAAGGTAACTGGACTATAATGGTCACTATGATGAACCATTCTTTTCTTCCAGCATATTCAGCTTCTGAATCCCACAGCACAGAATGTTACCCTGATAGTATATTTTCATCTGGTTATAAAATTGGAATGTGCTGTTCCTATACACACCTTCCACTCAATACTCTGATGTGTCTATTAAATAGAAAAACCCACTAGCATTGAATTTGCATTTTGAAAAGCTTATGTAAACTCACATTCATAAGGAGGGCATGGTAGCAACACATCAATTTGATAAGAAAAACCTGCAGTGACAGAACAGCCCAGTTTCAAGAACTTCTGGTTAACCAAGGCCATGTCAGAGTAGATTTAACCTTGCCCAGTTCCTCTCCCATCAGTTCTCCCTCCCTACAGCCTCTGCATTTCCCTTCTCTAAATGTTTAGGTGCATCTGAAACTTCAAAATACAGGGAAACTGGATATTTTTGGGGTGTTCAAGCTTTTTTCTTTTGACAAATCTTACTTAAAGACTAAAACATGCAGAATGAGTAACTCCTAGGATGCAGTAACTGAACTCTGTGAAGTGCTCGAGTTCACTAACTGCCCAGGCCAGGCTCTTACAAAAGAAGTGTCTATGTAGCAGAATTTTGGGGGTTTTATAACTAAAGAGAGCATGCTTACAAAATGCTTGTTTAAGAATACATAGGAATTTTGAGAAAATGAGAGAAGAGTCAGATACTGAGATACTGAGCAAACCTCAGGTTGAACTGTTCTGGATAGGTAAGTAAAATTTTCTATGAAATTTTAGTGAGCTATGTTGCCCTTCCTATAGTTTTCTAAATTGCTGGTTAGCTGTATCCTTCATCACCAAAAAGCTGTCCATATTCCATGACAGGATTGATGGCATTGCTGGGGAATTGTTTTATTTGCCATCCCATTTTCTTCCCGAATTAGATGAAACCGAAAGAAAATGTTTGCAGGGAAATGGAATTAGTTACACAACCCCCCAAATTCTACAGTATTTATTCACATCTCCAGTACTTCATCAGCTCTGAAAGTCTCAGCTTCATTATGTGCTTGTCAGAATAAATGATAATGCCAAGTGGCTGGCAGGATAATGAACAACTGCCATGATAAATGGATAGTTACACAAAGCCATCTGAAACACAAAGATGATGACGAGAGCAACACTTTCAGCTACACCTACAGTTTCTCTTTCCATTTACAGCCCCCAC